>WBNM01014605.1:0-134031 GCA_013399055.1 Ramphastos sulfuratus | reverse complement strand
CCCCCACTGTCTCCCATTTAGGCCCCAAACAGGCCGAAATTGGCCTGAGGGTACCTCCTGCAAGGTTACCTTGTGGCCCAGGTAAGATCCCTCCGTAGAAGCTGCAGTGGCAGGGGCAAGAGAAGGAATGGACCTTGCCGCTCACTCTTACAGTGTTTGCAGGGTTCTGGGTTTGAAGAACGTAATTGCGACATCTGGGGGCGACCACTTCGTCCCCTGGGACTCTGGAATTACCTGGAACCCCTCAAACCATGACACCAGCTCAGCTGCCACTGCAGGGACCTCTGATCGCGTTTGTGCTGCTGTTTTGTGCTGTTTGCACACGCCATGACTAGCGTGGGGAGGGTTTGGTACCTTCCTGGTGGCCACTGGCACCCCTCCGGGGCTGTGCACGAGGCCGAGGGCTCAGCAGCCCCAGGAGCCCGGCAGCCCTGGGAGCTCGGCAGCCCTGCGTGCTTGGTGCTTTCTGCAGGCCCTCCACAACCAGTCTAGGCACCAGTGAAACTGGTGCTGCAGGCTCTGCTGCTGCTGGAGGCAGCTTTGCCCTGCCAGTGTGGTTTGGCTGTTGCATTGTGGGTCAGGCAGTCAGTTCGTTGCAAAAAGCTTTGCTGTGCACAAAAGGCTATTCCACAAACTCCTGCTGATTCTGCAAAGGGTTGACTTGGACAGGGATCTCCTACCTGGCCCTCAGGTGTGACCTTTGCTTCATCCCTCCATTGCCAGTTGATTTTATTTACCTGAATGCCACGAGGATGCTTTTGATGTAATGTGGTGTTTGTTGTATCAAGCCTCTCCCAGTTTCCAGTGCTGAAAGATGTAGTAAAAATCCTGTTCTGTGCCTGGTACTGTAAGGGCTGGCATAGCTCTGGCCTCTGCTGTAACAAGATTCCATTACATTTAAGTCTATCAATAAGGAATTTGTCCTACAATGCATTAACACCTAGAAGAGATCTAAAATTGCTTTGATGATGAAATAAAAACCATCACACTCTTCCCAGGATGAAACATGTCATGGTAATGAAGACTAATTTCTGATAAGCATTTCCTTTTCTGTTCTTGTACTTTAGTTTATGTTCCATTAGTAAATCTTCATATCTTCCTTCAGCTTTAGAATACCAGAATTGCTAAGAAAGAGACTTACTTCTGCAAATCTGCACCTTTCTGTTCATGATAACCCACTGAAAGATCCACTTCTAACAGCTACCATATACTGAAACTACCTTTTTTTTCTTTCACCTGGCCAGCTAAGCTGCAAACATTAGGTCTTCCACACCAGTAATAGATAAAACAAAACGCCTTTCCCATCTTGAAAAAAGCTACAGCAAGTGATGCATCGAGATGTTTAGAGTAGCTGCTGTGTGTTGGATGATCTGTGGCTTAAAACGGCCCTCACACATGTCTTTTAAACCAAAAAGAGTACTCCAGCTAAAACTAATGTACACACAGTTTTAACCACTGCTGCTTCATCATCCCTGTTGCCCTTATTCGTCTGTACAGAGAGAAAAAAGTTCACTTTGGTTTTAGTCTGTCAGGTGGAAACAATCTGCATCATTTTACAAAACTCTCTGGAGTTTGCTAGGAAGTCGCTGTGGCTGAAGGGACTGTGTATAAATTCCAACTTAAAAAAACATCTTGAATTAATGAGAAAAAAAAATCTGATAAAAATTCTGAATGCCTGGGGCAATGTGAAGCCTGGGAAAACAAAAGCTTTGTTAAGCACTTGATTTGCACAAATAATCAAATGCTTTTTCATTACCTTTGACTTTTTTCTAATATACACTGCTTCTCTACAAGCATCTGGTAATAGGGTGCTGGTGGCACAGGAACAGGAGAAATACTGGGTGAGGCAGTGACTCTCCTGCCCTTCTCCCCTTCCTCTGCTCTCTCTTTTTGGGCAAAACTCTCCAGAGCCTCACACGGCCACAGGACCTCAGCCCACTTTCTGCCCTGACACATTTTGAGAAGCAGTCATCCAGAGCATCCTCCAAACTGCCAAGCCCCATTAGACAAGAGTCCTCCACGAGAGAGCTGAACTCTCCTTTGCAGCTCAGTGAATGTCTGGGGCTGGAGCTGGCGAGCGTTGCTGCCTGCCCTTCTCCCCACACCGGTGTCTGCTGTGGCACTAGCCCCGGGCTGCAGCTTAGTGCCCAACCAGTCTGCTCTCTTCTGGGATTCCTCTGATAAGTAAATTGGTGGGATCAGTGAGCTGGCTTTCTCCAGGACAAAGATTTTTGCTATCTTTGCACATCTCATACTGCAGGATGGAGGCTGCCAAGCCCCAATGTGCTTTGGAGCACCTCCTTGGGTGCTCTGTGCAGAGGCTCCACCAGCCTGAGGGATATGTGAAGAGGCATTTTTGTGCTGCACTGCTTATGGAAGCAAATGCTGCAAAGAAGCTCTGCTGTTACTTTGCAGGTGTTTCCAAAAGTGGAATTAAGCTAAGTCTTGTGTCATAACACAGAAAGCTTTCGAATATTCACATCCAGAACCCATGCTTTTTAAATGGATTTTTCCCAGTTTCACCCAAACATACCAGGGTCCTAGCTACACCACAGGCTCACCCACAAACTCTGCTACAGCTGGGTACTACACATGTGAGCTTACGAGCTTTAAGTCCTGTATGGAGCTCCTAAAACAATGCCTGCCAAGAAGCAAGGGAAGAATAATTTAAACTATGGGACACGATGTGAGAGTGCTGTTTCTAACAGATCAAGCCTGTACGTCTAGAGGGCCCTTCTGCTCTCGGAAAGGCAAGGAGTTTCTTAGGAGGAAATAGATAAAGTAATGCTGTTGGGCTGATCACAGCTGTGCTGTGGGACCTGCCTTCCTACTGCTCTGACGTGAGCTGGCTGCAAAGACCAGCACTGGCGGCAAACGTGCTGTCTCTACGTATGGCAGGCAACAAGAATGATTTGAGATGCCTCAATTAAGTAAATGAGCAGTCTGCTCCCAAAAGGCCATGACTAGGACAGTGGTAACAGGGTTTATATGGTGAACACCTACTTTGGAAGATAATTTGGGGTAAAAACTGAGGAAAACCAACACTTGGAAGAGGGGAGGAGATGGATCCTGGGAGCAAGCCCAATGTGTACAGCCCATGTCCAAAACCACTGAAAGGTGCATGCAAGATGACTCCTCTTTAAAACCTCACTGAGCTTAAGAAAGCATGAACATTGTTTCTGCCAGCCCCAAAATTATGGTACTTCAAGGCATAAGCAGAGAAAATCAGCGTGATTCATTCTGTTGCAGCTCAAGACTTGTAGGAAGAATTTCATCCATCTGTGAAGCAAGCTAAGAGATTCACATGCTCTCTTCCTCCTGGGGCTCTCCCCTTCTAAGCTTCTTCATGTTATGAGGCACTGAACCTGACCTACCCATTCCTCCTCATTAGTTAGTTACCAAATACACAGGATTTTATCACTGAGATGAACTCTAGACATTGTCACACAGCTGTGATGCATCCTTCAGAGTAGGAGGGCTGCTAAAGTTATGTAATGCACACTTGTTTGTTGGACCTGTCTATTATGGACATGGAAAGATTATCTGCTCTACTGAAAAATTCCATCTATTTGTCAGCTATGGACATTATTCTTCATAACTTACTGACCTTTGAGGGTTTTTTCCTACTTGTTGCTGTTGAGATCCTGTCTCGTTTTCCATTTCATATCAGAGAACATTTTATTGTCCACTTCAAAAGGAAGTTATAGCCTCAAAGTGTATCTGCAGGGGAAAAAAACAAGGAAAGCCCTCAGCCTGTGCAGCAGCAAAGAGTTAAAGACAAGAGCAGGGAACAAAATGTTGAGTAACTTAAGCTTCAGAGGATGGTAGGCTGATTACAAGCAAAATGATGCCATATATGGCAATACTCAGGGATTCAGGGGCACACCAAATGATGGGCACTGTTGCCCTGGGAGAAAGGAAATGCAATTCCTGTAGTAATGAACTACAAATAACCTTTAATAAAACAGGATAGTTCAAAGCCTGGCATGGGTTCGAAGAAAGCTCTTTGAATTTTTTCCCAAAGACACAAAGCTGTAAGGTAGATTTATTTGAAAGCTTTGTATGGATGTGTCTTCAAATCAGTGTGTTGGCTTTGGAATTGTTCCTAGGACACTTACTTGTTATCAATGAAACATGGAAATGTTTTAGCACTGAAGGCCAGGCAGAGGTGAAGCCAGCCTCTAAACTGTGTAAATTAACCCCAGTCCTGTGAAAAGGAACATGTTCATCTCAGCTATCGCTGGTTGAAACTCTAAAGTCCAGGAGAAACAATTCTCATCACATCATACCTCAGGCAGGAATTGTTTCAGGTTTCCTGAGGTTTACATCAGTGTCATTCCATACTGAAATTTCTGCCCAGCCATTTATCACTGGTCCCTTGGTGGGAAAGATCAACTCCTGTATTTCCTAATCAGGAAAAGAAGCAGAACTGCAATGGATCCAGCTAAACAGTTTGAAAAGAGCTGAGAAATATCCATGGGATTTTTTAATCTCCTGTTATTTTTACTTTTAAATCCATCTTAGTTTCAATTCTAGGACAAAGAGGTCCAACTTACGTTTACGCTGTTGAGTTCCTCACAGCACTAGCTGGAGATGTTTGGAAGAACTAGGAAGAACTACCCATAACCCTGTTCATGCTCTTTATGATTGCTGAGACAGGAGAGCATAAAAACATTTTAGTCTATATAATCATCAAAGCCAAAGGTATCTGGAAGCCTTGAAATGATGAAAGGTGACAGAGAGGGAAAAAGGAGGCTGCAAAATTTTTTCTCAGAAAAGGTTGTGCAAATCTGGGCCTTGTACCTGTACTTTGAAGAACACTGTTTTACTTTAAGAGAAGGCTTAGGAGTTGTAAACAAACTTAACCTGAAAGTCCTCTGGGAAGTGAAAAGCTACCAGTACCTTCCTGCTTCCCAAGGAACAATGCACAGAGCACAACTGCAATGCCAATTCTGCTGGTCAGACATCTCCCCTCTCCAGGTGTTCATTGCTACCCTGTTAGCAGGACGGTCCTAGCTCTGGTCTCACCGAGTTCAAGAAGTATCTGAAAATGGAGTTAGATGAAGTGGAATCATTCACTTATTACCCAGCACTAACACAGGCTGTTAGTCCAGTGCCAGAGTTTCAGCACAGGAAACTATTGTATTACTGCTGTTGTTTTTTCTTACTGCTGTACCACATCATACTTCGTGTTGTATTTTTTGGTCTTAAAATACAAGCAGACTCCTTGCCAGCTCCACTTCTCATAAATGTTCAGATGCTGCCAAGTAAGACAAAGCGCTGTTCAAAAATGCACCATGCTTCACAGTTGCCTTAAATGGCCCAGTGTACAGCATGCAGTCCCAGGGCTGACAGCACAGAGACAGGGCTCTGATAACACTCTTTGCATGCTGAAGTCAGGCAGATTTGGAGAGTGCTGTCCAGAGGCAAACACTAACCGAGCCAGGCAGGGTCCAGCCCTGTTTGTATACACTAAACACATCATATGGCAGAAGTAGTCCTCCAGTTACCTACCTTTTGTGTTACTTTCTTTCCTCTCAGAGGTGAATCCGGTGCTGGCAAGACAGAAAATACCAAAAAAGTCATTCAGTACCTGGCTGTTGTTGCTTCGTCACATAAGGGCAAAAAGGACACCAGTGTCACTGTAAGTGAGCTCTTCCATACTCACCTTTTCACCAAGTCTGTTGGGCTGTACTGAGCTGGCTGTGCTAACAGCAAGTCAGTATCTGTAGCTTGCCAAACGGCCAGCGTAGTCAGAAAAGCTCTGTGTTTTATGCAGGGAAAAGCTTGTCTGACACTCCTTTAGCATCACACCAGAGTGTACTGCAGTAGGAGAGAAATCCTGGTAGCCTTCCATGTGCATAGCACCTATTTACGTCTTCACATGAAGCCCTTGAACTCTGCAGGGGCTCAGGTCCTTATTTTACACTTGCCCCCTGGCAACTAAGAAGTTTGGGAAAGCTTTCATCTAAGACATTGCCCAACTGCATCAGAAATGTATACCAGCATTTAAACTTACAGAGTTCTGATTGGCTTTGGTAGCAGGTGAGTCTTTTCACTAACTGGCAAAGAGCTCCAGCAGAAAACCTGTCGTTGGTTTGTGTCACTCTGTCAGACCACAGGTTCCAAAGGCACAATTTTTTAAAGTACTTTGTTCCTTCCCGATTTGTAACAGGCTTGCCTTAGTGACTGCACTTTCTGTTCTTGCTGTAAGCCATAATCCCAGCTCGTCCCTGCTCAGGTCCCAGAGCGCGGGAGCGAGGCTGGACGTTCAGCTGCCTTTGCTGCGCGCAGCGACGCAGCTGCGGGCCCTGTGCCCTTGCCAGCCCTTTGGATGTCACTCGAGCTTCTACAAAACAAGGCAGCAGTTCACTGCTATGATAAACCAGTGTGCCCCAGGTGCAAGGCTGGGTCCAAAGGATGTATTTAGTAAAGATCTCCTGTGCTGCATCTCGGCCCCTGCCTGCTCTGTATGGCAGCAGACAGAGGACTCCAGAGCACAGTGTGCTCAGCCTGGCCTCTTCCACCAGAAGTAACTGTTGTGTACATACAGCAGATTGTGCCCTGAGGCAGCACAGGAAGTAGATGTCCCTTTGTGTGTATCTTCTAGAAATCTGTGACTAGATTTTGTGGAAGCAGTCCAAGACTAAAGGCATCATTTTTCTTTGTTGAATGTTTATGGGAAAAAAAAAAAAAATTCTTCCTACTGGCTGGGGAAGTGAATTTGTGGTTTCAAGGCCATTCCTAATGGGCATCTAACTGCAGTTCCTGCTGACTCCTCTGGGAAATTACATGAATCTTGGGATCAAACTGGCCCTGACACAGACATGAAGGGAAATATCCACCAGCTAGGAGCTGAAAGTCAGTCTAAGTTGTTCTATAACATGCTGACAAAGAGCAAGTCAGTGATCAGGACTAATGACACTGCAACATCAGTCATTAAAAAGGAATGAATAGCAAAATGCCTGAGTTGTACTAGAGAAGAACTGGGGGGCGTTACCCTAAAACATATGATCTTGTCTGGACTAATCTGGTACTGTATGGAAATGCCATCCCTTTGCTCCGGGGTTTGGAGTGGTTTTTATTCCAGCTGAAATGCTCTCTACATGTTACCGGTATCTGTACTCCTGGTATGTCTGCGGTAGAGTTTGTGTGCTTGTGTTCCTGGTTTAACTGCAAGGAAACTGGGTAGTGGTTATTTTAATACAGGGAAAAGCAATAAACACGTCTGTGTAATGGAAATGATACTGACATTTGTTTTATACCATGTTGTTCAATGCAGCAAGGTCCATCTTTTTCTTACGTGAGTAACTTAGCCTGTTTGGTGTGTGTCCAAGGCACGGAGTGTAGACCTGCATGCTATTGTTGCACCTCCGACTTCTAAGAGAGATCTGGTTGAAACATGTTGTGCGATACGATGAAAAGCAACAATAGCCCCAAAAGCTCTCACAAAACAGCTCTAACTGTGTCAGGCTCCATGGTGAAAAATGAGGTCTGCCACAGGCAGGGTCATCTTTCCAGCATCACTCTCTTCTGTATGTATGTTTGAATCACAGCTCCCACAATCCTGAAAGAGCCACTGAGCCTGAAAGTGAGCCGTGTGATCTCTGAATGAAAACCCCCAAACGCTTTTTGGGCTTCAGGTTGAACTTTCTAGGACTGTTGTGAAATAATTGCTAAACCTCACAGCATCTGGGTGGATTTGTTTGGCTGCATGCTTTCTATTTGCTGCTGCTTTCAATCTAACCGTTAAAGTTTCCACGGGACTGTTGAGAATTGCTCACACCCAC
This sequence comes from Ramphastos sulfuratus, assembly GCA_013399055.1. NCBI lineage: Eukaryota > Metazoa > Chordata > Aves > Piciformes > Ramphastidae > Ramphastos > Ramphastos sulfuratus. The sequence goes on along the minus strand of WBNM01014605.1, from coordinate 126,241 downwards.
AAAAGTTAGCATGCTCTTAGCTTCTGCTGTGATGTGTACCACAGCAATGCCCACTGCAGCAAGGGTCTGCAGGTGTTACAGCAGTTTCTTACAGGCCCTCCTGTACCAGCATACCAATGCTTTGGGAACACAAACAGGTCTGCTGAAATACTCTGTTTCTTTGCCAGGCAAATGGGAATATTTTTTATTAACTGGTTTATTTTTCCTCCATTCCTATTGCTGCCTCTCAGACTTTGGCTATGATAAAGGGCAAAGTATTGCCCATTAGGTAATTTAGTTCTTCATTTGACAAGCTCTCTGCAAAACAAAAAAAATAATTCATTGCTGGCGTAAGCAACTCTGTGGAGTCCAGCAGACTTAGAGCCGCATACAACACTGAGAAGTCTGAGCTGCAGTTGCACAGCTCAGGTTTACATTAGGAGCAGGTGGTAGCTCTCTCAGTTTAGGCTCGCTTGGCTGCCACCACCTGATTTCACAGTATCACAGTATCACAGTATAGCAAGGTTGGAAGAGACCTCAAAGATCATCAAGTCCAACCCACTACCACAGACCTCAAGACTAGACCATGGCACCAAGTGCCACGTCCAAACGTGCCTTGAACACCTCCAGGGACGGTGACTCCACCACCTCCCTGGGCAGCCCATTCCAGTGGGGAATGACTCTCTCAGTGAAGAACCTCCTCCTCACCTCGAGCCTAAACCTCCCCGGGCACAGCTTGAGACTGTGTCCTCAGCAACAACCCTTGCTTATAGTGGAGTGTAACTGGCAAGAGTTGCTCAGTACAGAGACACTTAGGAATTTATTACTTATTCTAGGGCTCCTAGAACAGCATGTTTGGAATTCTTCCTTCCCTCTTCCTGCAGCTCTTAGATAATAAGTTTGGGGGGATTTTTGGTGGGGTTTTTCTTTACTTTTTTCAGCTTCAGTCTTGATACAAGCCTTAGCTCTCAACAGATCAAGGCTCTCAGGAAGGTGCTCATTTCCCTATCTTACGGCCATGCCATTAACCTCGGCTATTTGTTAACAACCTGTTGTTTTATAGTGGTAGTTTTGAGGCAGCTCTCCTTGCTGCTGCCTAAGGCTCAAGACTTCCAGCAATGGCATTTAGTAAAAGGTTACCAGCTTTGCACACTGAGAAGCACTTTCGGTCTCCAAATTATTCCCCTTAGATTTACCTAAGTATTGCCACATTCTCTGATTATTTAAATTATATCATATTATCTATCAGGGACTCTCTGCTTTCAGGATGAGCCCCCTGGCATAATGCACATTCCCAGAGAGCAGCAGTCAGAGAGTAGCGTAAGAGGCAAAAGTGAGAGGGAGTGAGCTCATAGGACAGAGCTAAAGGAAATGCTCAAGCAGGCTGCATTTCTAAGCCAAGGATTTCTTCAACTTCATTGACTTGTTTACAAACAGGAGTACTAAATGCATGTGTTTTTCATTGCATGGTTTGCTTCATTAGCAGTTGTCAGTCACAATTAACGAGATTCTACGAATTCTGGGTGCCTGCATGCGAATCCACAATCCCAGACGGAAATACTTCAGTGCATTTCCATATTTAACTGAAACAGCCTCGCATGGGGTCGCATTAATGGACTTGGTGAAATCTGCTTCGTAGCTTTGTGCTGCATTACATGAAAACGACTCTTGGCAAGTTGTTCTAATGACATCCTCATTTGCTAGCAAAGGATATAAAATTAAACTAACTTGAAAAAGACATGCTAGAGGTTCCTTTAAGAATGGCCCTTCTAAAAATTATATTAAACTGGAAAGAAAAAACAGAATTTTACATTGAATGACCCTTTTTCAAAAGACTGGCCAATCACAATGCTAGCCAGATGAACAGACTGATCTGTCACAGGCAAAGGGCTGGAAAAGGGTCATGTGTACAGGACAGCAGTCAACTGCACCAAGATCAACAGCAAACAAAAACAAATCCACATAAGTGGAGTACTCACCAAAAAAGTTAGAGGCTTCAATTATCTCTCACCTTTATCTCCACTGTACATGTATTGGTTTTAATGAACTAACTATGAAGTTTAGGGTTAACTGCATCTGAATGAATTCTAGGGTGAGCTGGAAAAACAGCTTCTGCAGGCAAACCCTATTCTTGAAGCCTTTGGAAATGCCAAAACTGTGAAGAATGACAACTCCTCCAGATTTGTAAGTAGGAGACATCCACCTGGGGCCAGGGGGGAGGTACAGCATCTTCTAAAACACAGTGCACAGACAGTGGCTTTCATCGGTATTTCTCTCCAAAGAGTATCTTAAAACCCTTTAAAAAGGTTTAGAATTCCTCTCTGAATAGGAATTTTGCCTTACAGAAGATTAAAGATCAGCTCAAACGTGACAGCACTGCTGTCCCCACACAATTCAGCAGTCTCTGTGTGGCCTTTCAGTCATTTCCTGCTCCAGGACATTCAGCTGCCCCTTTCAGCTCACTTGCAAACAAAAATCACAGTATCACAGTATAAGCAAGGTTGGAAGAGACCTCAAAGATCATCAAGTCCAACCATGCTTCCTCTTTCTCTACACCACTGTTGAGTATGCATCTTTTAAAGCGTGACTGTTACTTAGCAAGAGTGGTTAATAAATTAAAAACGACAGGAGAAAAAAGCCTCACAGATTCAAGTTAGAATGATGTGAGCTGAGGGCTGTCGCTACTTGCTGACACCTCTCTCTGGGAGTGGAGGCAGATAGCTGTTTTCCCTGTAGACCCTCTTATCCCACCTCTGCTCTCTCCCTGAAAAGTCCAGGGATCCAGGCAGAGAAACCTAGCAGAGGGACCCTGTCGTTGACCTTGTGGAAATCAAAGTAGAAAACAGATGTTGTCATAACCCCAGCTTCCAAAGCCTGGCCCAGTAGGGAGGACTCTGAACGAAATGTGGAGGCAAATTTCTGCAGAGGGAATACCAGAGAAGTTTACTTCCTTTCAGGTTTTTCCAGGGGTTGTCCCAGCAGGAGGGAATCAATCATGTTACTCTTAAGAGGATGATGCACATGTGTTATTAAGCTAGTACTAGGAAACCTGGCATAACCTTGAAAGAACAGCCCAAATCAGATCTGCTTTTCATTCACAGGGCAAGTTCATCCGCATCAACTTCGATGTGACAGGCTACATTGTCGGAGCAAACATAGAGACTTGTATCCTTTTCAGCTGAGCTGCACTGGAGATGCAGGAAGGTGGGCAGAAGGCAGTAAGATAAACCGGCCCCACCACATGCCCAAGACAGCAAATATTGCTGAGGCTGCCATAAACAGCAGTGGAGGGAAGTGGCTCCGTTCACGCTGATACCAGCCGCCCAGTGCGCCCTACTCCGGTGTTTACCTTTGCAGCTCTGTTTTCTCAGATAGAGGCAAGTGAGCATTTCCTCACACATGGCTTCAAACAGAAGCACCATACCTAAGGCAGTGGCAGGGGGCTTTAAAGCAGAGCCCAGTAAGACAGCAGTGGGAACAGACTGGACGGTGGTTAGGGCTGTGTGTGCTCTCAGGGGACCACGTGGTCCCTTTGTTTCGGATTGGTGTGACCATCTGTGGGTCACTCTGGCTCCCTGTGCTCTGCTTTGCCAGCTGCAGAAAAAGACTTGAAACTTTACTGTTTCTTGCTGGTGCTTACAGGCACTTGGGAAAGAAAGCCTGAACGCTTGGTACTGCTATTTATCACTGCCATTTTCCCAGAGACTTTACCATTCAACAAGAGACAGGAAATGGATCCAGTCATTGTGGTGAGAATTATACCAACACCAGAGCTTCTGGTACAAAATTAGACACATGCTCATGTTAGACAACTAACGGCAAACATTCCATTTAGGCAATGCTGTTGGTGGCTCTGAGGCTGATGGCACAATTAAGGAAGGACTGAAATATACAGTTGTGCTTTTTTTAACACACTTAAACAGATCTGCTTGAAAAGTCCCGAGCTATTCGCCAGGCAAAGGACGAGAGAACCTTCCACATCTTTTACTATCTGATTGCTGGAGCTTCTGAGCAAATGAGAAGTAAGTGACTTGCTAATAACTCCTGGATCTCATGGAACAGTCTCAGCAGTGCTTTACTTCAGCAAATATCCTCAACTTCTTTAAGCCTATGTAATTCAATCCTTTCTGTAAATAAGCAGCTCTTTAGCTGTAGAAAATAATTCCCTCAAGTGAATGATAAGAATGCTTCAATTGATGCTCACCTGAGACAGGTTGTTTGCAGTTTATGGAACAATTCAATTTACAGCAGGTGCAAACCCGTTTGGATCCCCATCTTGAAGGAAACTGAGAAGACTAACAGAGAAGAGCAATTTGAGGTTTTACATACAAAAGAACTTGTGGGTTTAGATTAAGAAAATGTCTTCCACACAGCACATTATTACACTGTGAACTCACAGCTTCAGAATGCTGAGAAGGTGAAAAGTGTAAGGATTAGACATAACAGTATGTATTGAAACATCCTGGTTCAAGTATCATACCTCTCCTTAGATCACTGCTTGCAAGAGGATGTATAAAGCAACGGATAACTCTGTATTCTCCCTGGGATTTTTGTGCCACTCTGTTGCTGGCCACAGCATAGGGATGAGAAGTCTTTTGGGTTGGCCTACTACGGTTGTTACCTGGTTTCATTGTTACCTGATTTGAATCACCATAGGAAGAGGTGTAATTGAGTAGGTTACACATGGTATGAAGTGAAACTTTTGTCAGGAAGAATGGCTCAGGTTTGAGTCCACGGGGTGCAAAATTACCCTGAGGGGCAAAGACATTCCTCAGTTACCACTGAGAACTGGAAACTTAACACAAGCTTGCTAAATGAGGAGTTAGTTAGAGAACATTAGCACCCTAAAGTCCTTACACAAGCGGCGACACCGCAGTGTTCCTGCTGTTCAGTGAGGGAACTTAGGAACCAAGAGCATTAATCTGATGCACTTACGTGAAGCTTTTCTTCTTTGTTTTTAGATGACCTGTTGCTGGAGGGCTTCAACAATTACACCTTTCTATCTAATGGCCACGTCCCCATTCCTTCTCAACAAGACGACGAGATGTTCCAGGAGACCTTGGAAGCCATGAAAATTATGGGCTTTACCGAGGAGGAGCAGATAGGTAAGAATCGTTAGCGACACCGGACTCACGGCAAGCGACACCGCAAAGATGCAAACCGCCACGCCCCAAGTGACACCTGGTGGCAGGAACAGCATCAGCCCATCGCTTCAGCCTTGGAGCAGTTGTGGAAGCAGAGCTGGCACATCCCACCTCTGCATCAGGGACTGAGGGTTGCTCAGAAACAAACCTGCCTTGCCTTGCAGAGCAGCAGTGCAAATCCCAGCCTTAGTAAATTCAGCTGATGTTCCTGACGGGGTGAGTGTGTGAGGCTGGTGACAGCAGCATTCTCCACTACAACAGGAATTCCTCATCCGTATTATCTTTCTCTTAACAGCTGTACTGAAGGTTGTTTCATCTGTCCTACAACTGGGTAATATTGTCTTCAAGAAGGAGAGAAACACTGATCAAGCTTCTATGCCAGACAACACTGGTATGGATTTGCAACTTAAAAAAAAAATCAGTAACACTAAGAAATTAATAAAATAGCAGCAGTGAGCACTCTTTATCAGTACTCTGTAAGTCATGGTTAATAATATATATGCATCGCAGGCTTTAAAAATATTCCTGCTTAAACTTAGCTCAGTTCTTACTCACTTTGCTAGTAGTCTGGATGATACTTCTGTGGCAAGTGGCATCTCCTCTGTGTACAATGGAGGGGCTCTTAGAGAGGATAAATAACTTCATGCACTTGCTGAGCTGCTCCTGTTCACACTTCAAGACCTGCTAAGAGAAAGCTCAGTCTGAAATAGCATCTCCTCCTTCTATTCCAGCTGCACAAAAGGTGTGCCACCTGATGGGCATTAACGTGACCGACTTCACCAGGTCTATTCTAACCCCCAGGATCAAAGTGGGCCGAGATGTGGTTCAGAAAGCTCAGACCAAAGAGCAGGTTCGTACTGGCACTCTCCTCGGCTCTCCTGAAATGATTCCCTTTGCTTCTTTCTTCCCTGGACCTTTCTAAAGGGCCGTGTCAGCTTTCTGCCCTATCCCTGCAAGAATTAGCAGCTAACTGAGTTTCTTCTTTCCCTGATGATTTCCTCTTCTTCATTTCCAGGCGGACTTTGCCATAGAGGCTTTGGCCAAGGCACAGTTCGAGCGTCTCTTCCGCTGGATTTTAGCTCGTGTAAACAAAGCTCTTGACAAAACAAAAAGGCAAGGCGCTTCCTTCTTGGGGATCCTTGACATTGCTGGATTTGAGATTTTTGAGGTACGAGCTGAGGGACACAAGCTGGCTAACCTCCTGTGATCACTCAGCAGTTTGCACTTCAGACGACAAAACATTTAAGCAGAGAGCCACAAACCCAGTTTAGTTCTTTCCAGCTGTCTTGCAGCATGTGGCCAACACAATCCAGAGACCTGCTACACTTGGCCACTTGCCTTTCCTGTGGGCAGGAAGGGCTGGGGGCTGGCAGCATGCACCTGCTAGGCAGCTGCCAGGCTCAACATAAGAGCCAGGCTTTCCTTTTATGGTTCATTGAACAGGTCCCAGTGCAAACATTTGCAGGTTAGAGAAATGTGGGACCTTGTGTTTGAGTTATTGTGCTACGTAAAGCCAAATATAAACTAGCAAATTTCATCTTGCTGTTTAAGTCCCCTCTGGAAGGTCTCTTTCTAACCTTAGGAATTCACTGTTTTCCTCTTCACAGATCAATTCCTTTGAGCAGCTGTGCATCAATTACACTAATGAGAAACTTCAGCAGCTTTTCAACCACACAATGTTTATACTGGAGCAAGAGGAGTACCAGCGAGAAGGCATTGAATGGAATTTCATTGACTTTGGCCTTGACCTGCAACCTTGCATTGAGCTGATTGAAAGACCAGTAAGATTGTATCTCTGTAGGTGGGATACTGCAGATGTTGCATCAGGGGCAGTTATGTGTCAGTATAATATCAGCCATTTAAGGTGTTCCAGGTTCTTTGTTGCCTGGGAAGATTTCTAACACAAGGGATAATAAACGTGGTGCTCTTCTCTGCCTGTGCTGAGACTGATCTGATATTGTTCACATTGCAGACCAACCCTCCAGGTGTCCTGGCTCTGCTGGATGAAGAGTGTTGGTTCCCCAAGGCTACTGACACATCTTTTGTGGAGAAACTATGTCAAGAACAAGGCAACCATGTCAAATTCCAAAAGCCAAAGCAACTCAAGGATAAAACTGAGTTCTGTATATTGCACTATGCAGGAAAGGTACTGGACAGATTGGAGTTATTTTGACTTAGGAAACTTTGATTCTTTACTTTTACCACTTGGGCATCAAATAGTCTGCTAGCTGCATCAATGAGGGACAGCTTTAATTACAGAATGGATATATTAAGGGCTTTAAGTACAGAACACCTGAAATAAGATCTGCAAAAGGTTCATGGCTGTGCTAAGGTCACCTGAAAACAAAAATGAGCAGCACCAGGGTTATTGGACATCCTAGCTATTTATAGTCCTGTCTAGCAAGCAGATTCTTAATGGGTTTGCTTAAACTTCAGTAAGAACTCTGTAAGAAACTTTTGAGACACCAGTACCTGCAAGAGCTTGTCTCTCAGCCACAGAGAGCTTTCCATGTCATTGCCATCTGTGCGATGCTGTTAGCAGCAGCCCCTGCTCTTGCACTCTCCAGACTCCTTGGTCAAGAACAGATTCTTGACACAGCACCTTCCTGCAGGTGACCTACAACGCAACGGCCTGGCTAACTAAGAACATGGACCCGCTGAACGACAACGTGACCTCTCTGCTCAACCAGTCTTCAGACAAATTTGTAGCAGACCTTTGGAAAGATGGTATGAATTGCAACTCTGAGCCAAAATGGGCCTTAAAGGGAGACAGTCCTGCCAGACCTTTCTGACAGCCAGCCCCTGCTGGCAGGACACACCTGTGGGCACGATAAGCATAGAAGAGACTGAACTAAGAAACAAGAATAATGCATTCCAAAGACAAACCTAATCATTTAAGCATTTTAAGTACTAACACTCCTTAGTTACCATTATTCAGCAACATAATGAAAATCATTCATCACATTATCACATATTGGGCAACATTATAACACTTTAGACTTCATTTAATAGATGCTGTGCTTGTGGTTTATGAATGTTCCCAGGGAGAGGGAGGTTTGGATGCAGACACTACAGTATAGCTATTTAATACGTGGGCATAAAAGTGCATGCAAACACCAGCAAGGTGGCTCAATTATCACATCAGTAAGGGAGATGACTAGCTAGACCTTGAGAACCACAGGTAACATGGGAGTCAAGAGAAGGTGCTGCTCCTGATGCCAGCTTGCCAGCTGGAGATTTTGCAGGACAATCCTGTTTAGAGCAGACATGAACTGGCTGCTCCATTCTGCCACCAGTTAACAAAACAAAGATCCTCGTTTTCATGTTTGATAGTTAGACAATCTACTCAGCAGGCTCTTCTTTTGTTAGTGTGCTTCCATGGCATCACAAATATAGTGGTCTGCTTTGGGAAGCTGCAGTTCTACCATTGCCACTAGCAGGTGGAATGTGAGGTGGTGACAGTTCCTACGAGAATTCCATTCCTGTTTTCTTCTCTGGTTCAGTGGATCGGATAGTTGGGCTGGACCAGATGGCAAAGATGACCGAAAGCTCGCTCCCCAGTGCTTCTAAAACCAAGAAAGGCATGTTCCGGACCGTTGGGCAGCTTTACAAGGAGCAGCTGACCAAACTGATGACCACCCTAAGGAACACCAATCCCAACTTTGTCCGCTGCATCATTCCAAATCATGAGAAAAGGGTAAGTCTCAAACACTCAGTTTGCCAACTCCCGGCACATTATTCCTGCTGAGCCACCCACTGTCCTGGTACAGTGCAGAGCTGAGTGATGTTTTCAAACATGGTTGTCACTGCTGCTGTACATTTATTTCCACTGTGCTAAAACCACTTTCTGTTCCTTCCTCAGGCTGGCAAACTTGACGCCCATCTAGTGCTGGAGCAGCTGCGCTGCAATGGTGTCCTGGAAGGAATCCGCATCTGCAGGCAGGGATTCCCCAACAGGATTGTCTTCCAGGAGTTCCGGCAGCGGTAGGCATCCCTCACGCACTCCTAACGCTGGGTTTAATTTATTTGTACAGAATAGTCTGACACCAATGTCTTTTGGCAGATATGAAATTCTTGCTGCAAATGCCATTCCTAAAGGATTCATGGATGGGAAGCAAGCATGCATACTGATGGTGAGGAAAGCATTTTGGATCATGTTGATAACCAGCTCTGTACCTCTTAACAGAAAAGCCGTTGAGAGTAGTGAGAAGTAATTTTTAACACTCTAAACCTCAGCACTGGAGTTTACAAATATCCCTGTTTTCCTCCAGATCAAAGCATTAGAACTCGATCCCAACTTGTACAGAATTGGGCAGAGCAAAATCTTCTTCAGAACTGGTGTTCTGGCTCATTTGGAAGAAGAGAGAGACCTGAAGATCACAGATGTTATCATCACCTTCCAGGCTCAGTGCCGAGGCTACCTAGCAAGAAAGTAAGGATACTCGCTAGGAAATGCATGTTCTCTGTATAACAAACCCAAGATGCTCATGTGTTTTGTTAGCTGTTATGTATAATGCACTAGAACTCAACATGTGCCCAGCAAAGACTCGCTTCCTTCCCAGAAGCCTCTTGGTGTAATTACAGGGAAGCAATTATATTGAGAGGCTGCTCACACACTCTGTACAGTAAGGTCTCTGAGGCTATGACCTACAGAGTGCAAACAGCTAAAAACCAGAAGAGTTTCACAAAACACCAGAAAGCTGAAGAGTGATTGACTCTCCTTGAGAGAACTGAAAGGTTTTGTGCCAGATTCTCAAACCACATAGCTAATCAGCAGCCTCTCATGGTTATTTGTTTACCGTGTGCATCTTCCAGGCACCTTCTGTCCTCAGCCTGAACCAATGTGCTTTGTATTTGTAATGACAGAGCCTTTGCCAAGAGACAGCAACAGCTGACTGCAATGAAGGTTATCCAGAGAAACTGTGCTGCTTACCTGAAGCTGAGGAACTGGCAATGGTGGAGACTGTTCACTAAAGTGAGTGACTCTGCTCAGCTTTCCAAGAGAAAGCAAAGGCACGTTGCCAGGCACACTCCTTGTTCCAAAGTCCCTTTCAGCTGATGGCAAAAGCCTTGGCACTTCCACAAAATCCTGGGCCCAAGATACTTATATAATGCATTAGTATCGGGGTTAGTCCTGGCTTGAAAAGAAAACAAACTAGTTAAGCAGCGATGCTTTAAAGCTTTTGCATGGTTGGGGACTTCAGTTGCCAAAAATGAAATAATTTCACAGGGTTGAGTAAGACAACAGTAAAACTGAATTCTGTGAAGATGCAGTTACACATCCACAGGACACTCAGTAGCTCAGGAGTTCCCTAACTGGGGCATCTTCCTGCTAGGTGCTCGAGCAGCTCGAGTCTGTTTTCTGTTGAAGAGGCCTGGTGCTCTTCTCCAGAACAGCCTTCAGCTTGGATTCGGAAAACTGTTTCTGCTTGCATTGATGGCAACTTCCTCTGCAGCCAGAAGCAGGCAGCAACACACACCTTTGTCTGCATGTTGCCCTTCCATGCAGATGGAGCCGTTGTACACGAGCAGTGGACAAAACCAGGCTTACAGCCATTCAAAAAGCGACATTTTTGAAGGCAGAAGTGCTCGTGAGGCTCTAAGAACTGACAGATGGCCAAGAGCAACACTGCAGAAACTTCCTAGCTTAAAGATGCTTACGTCAAGCTTGGCAGAGCAATATTTGTCCACTACCTGAGCACCAACAGACAGTGCTGCCATCAGTGCCAGTCAGCCTGGCAGCTTTGTGAGTTGTGCTCACTAAGATGAACACTGACAGGAAACATTCTTAAAAACACCTTTCATGTTCAGGTGAAGCCATTGCTGCAAGTCACCCGTCAAGAAGAAGAAATGCAGGCCAAGGATGAAGAACTACAGAAAACTAAGGAAAGACAGCAAAAAGCAGAGAGTGAGCTGAAGGAGCTGGAACTGAAGCACACACAGGTATTCCCAGCTGTGAGCCTCTGGGAAATGCTAGCTGTTCTCCCCCATGTCTAGATGCTTTTACAAGAAAAGGGGAGGCTGTGGGGGTGTTGTTCTTTGTGTTCACAATTGTATTGACACCTGAAGTTTAGTGCAAACTCCCAGTGCCTTCAGCAGATCCCCAACACCCATGGCAGGTCTCACGGTAGAGCTGCCTGCCTGCGCACTAGGACTGCCTCGTCTAGTCACAGACAATTTAGTCACAATCCAAGGCTTAACTTCCTATCCATTTTATTTGCATAGCTTTGTGAAGAGAAGAACCTCCTCCAAGAACAGCTTCAGGCAGAAACTGAACTGTATGCTGAAGCTGAAGAGATGAGAGTCCGTTTAGCTGCTAAGAAACAAGAGCTGGAAGAGATTCTCCATGAGATGGAAGCCAGAATTGAGGAAGAGGAGGAACGCAGCCAACAGTTGCAAGCAGAAAAGAAAAAGATGCAACAACAAATGCTGGTAAGGAGGCATAAATGACAGAGAATAACTTGTACCTCTGAGAGAGAAAAACACCCAGAGACTGGCAAGTTTCAGCCTATGGAAGTCCTTGCTATGCAGCCCTCTGCAGAAGGTGTCTGGGCCACTGAAGTGAGAACAGTTGATACTTTTCTCCAGCATTCTCTCCTTCCCCATCTCAATTTTAAATCCTCTTTTCTCAAAAAAAAAAAAAAAAAAAAAAAAAAAAAAAAAAAAAAAAAAAAAAAAAAAAATTCAACAAACCTTTCCTTCTAAAGAAATCACCAAACATTAGACTGTCTAATTCTTAACAAAAACAGCAGTCTACAAGATCCCACACATGCAGGGACAAACATTAGGCATTTCCTATCATTTAAGAAGTGTTTTTATTTCCAGAGCTCATGTTTTGTGGATTTCTTTTTCCCCCTTAAAGGACCTCGAGGAACAGCTGGAAGAAGAAGAAGCTGCAAGGCAGAAACTGCAGCTTGAAAAAGTGACAGCAGATGGCAAGATAAAGAAAATGGAAGATGATATTCTCATAATGGAAGATCAGAATAACAAGCTAACCAAGGTAAGCCTTGTGGGGCCATTTTCTTACCTTGTGAAAACAGTGAAAGCTGAGGGAAAACCTCCTCTTCCAACAACAGCAATGCTCCTGGCTATAGACCCCCCAGGGCATCAGTCCAGCCCCTGTCAGACTGTTTTCTGATCATCTTGGCACGTTCATGTAAACAGCTCAAAATTGTGTAAAACTGCTGGGTTTGAGACTTGCTGTGGTAAAAACATCTTCAAGCAAAATACTCACAGCAGTTAAGCACAACCAGTAGAAGATCAGACTTTATGGTCCCAAGTGGAGCAAATAGTTCTCTTGGTTTTCAACTGATTTTAACCAAAATTTGTTATTAAAAGTGGGACTAAACACGAATTCCAGTACTTTTGAAAGGGGATGCTCCTGTGCTTCCTAGCCATCAGAGTGAGTACAGGGTACCAATAGCAGCAGAGTAGAGAGCATGGAAGCACAGCACATCACTCCTCAGCTTCTCTGTAATTGACAGATTGAAATGTATCACTACAACCTCAAAAATGTAGCTTTCAAAGACAGTAGGTTTTCGGCCAGCAATGAGTTGTTTCATGATCACCAGTGACAGACACTTCACAGAAGTATTTCATTTTTCTTAAGGAAAGAAAACTCCTTGAGGAAAGAATAAGTGATCTGACAACAAATCTTGCAGAAGAAGAAGAAAAAGCTAAAAATCTCACAAAGCTGAAAACCAAACATGAATCTATGATTTCAGAACTTGAAGGTAACATGAACAAAATTAATTTTTAGCAGGTTTTTTGCCTTGCCAAACTGCCCCTCCCCTGTCGTGTCCCCACCCCTCAAAAAAACCCAACCAATCAACCAACCCCACAAAACCAAACAAAAAACAACAAACCAAACCAACCAAGCAACCAAAACTCTAAAGACAGTCTGGAGAAGCAGGCTGCTTCCCCAATGCAGTACTTGTATTTCAATGCATGGCCTCACAGGAGATCAGAATAGTATTTTGCCTAAGTTCATGACCAGATTAAAGACTCCTTCACAACTGCCCTCCCATGACCAGAATCCTTTTTCAGTGCGACTGAAGAAAGAAGAGAAGAGCAGACAAGAACTGGAGAAACTGAAGAGGAAGCTGGAAGGGGAGTCAGGTGATCTACATGAACAGATCGCAGAGCTCCAGGCACAAATCGCTGAGCTGAAGGCACAATTGGCCAAGAAGGAAGAAGAGCTGCAGGCTGCTCTAGCCAGGTAGTCACTCCTGAATCTGCAGACAGGTTGAAATTCCAGACTTGAACGTGTCTCACCTCCCTAGATACTGAGATGCCACAGCCATGAGACTCACCTCTCAGCTGCATCCTCCCTGCATGCTTTTCCCCTTATCCAAATTTCCTTTCTGAGAAATAATGCTATTGTTTGCCTAGGGCACAGGAGTTTGCCTCAGGACAGCAGCAATAACTCCTCTTCCCGATGGCACTGGCAGTGCTGCCAAGTAAAGAATGAAATGTAACAACTCACTTCATAGGCAAAAGGCAGAAATTACCTAAGAGTCAAACCCTGATCCATTCCAGAGTCTGTATAAATTTAAGTTGGACCACATTCAACCACAGCTTTTCCTGAAACAGCTGATCAGCATGTCCAGGCTTTGTGTCCCGATGTCAGATCCTTTCTGCACCAGTCTCTCTTATACTCTTTGCATGCTCTTGCTACTTTCTTGCACAGAACCTATACATATTTAATTTCTGTATACTGATTTCAGACGTGTGCTCTTCCGATCTTCTCTCTTATACTCTTTGCATGCTCTTGCTACTTTCTTGCACAGAACCTATACATATTTAATTTCTGTATACTGATTTCCCCAAAGTGATTAAAAAAAAAGTATATGCATATATAAAAATAAATACTGTCTTCTCAGGCTCGAAGATGAAACTAGTCAGAAGAACAATGCCCTCAAGAAGATCCGTGAATTGGAAGCTCACATCTCTGATCTCCAGGAGGACTTGGAGTCTGAGAGAGCTGCACGAAACAAAGCAGAAAAGCAAAAGAGAGACCTAGGTGAAGAGCTGGAGGCACTTAAGACAGAGCTTGAGGATACTTTGGATACCACGGCCACCCAGCAGGAGCTCAGGTATGGAGATGCAGCACCTGGGTCACAAACCTCACCAGGCTCAGCACCACACACTCTAGGACCTGTGTGGTAGTGCTGTTTTCCCAGGGACTGGAAGATTTTTGTCTGCTGCTGCTCCATTCACACATGTTACCTTCCAGAGCAAAGCGGGAGCAGGAGGTCACCGTCCTGAAGAGAGCTCTGGAGGAGGAGACTCGGACTCACGAAGCCCAGGTGCAAGAGATGAGGCAAAAGCACACTCAAGCTGTGGAGGAGCTAACAGAGCAGCTGGAACAGTTTAAACGGGTAAACAGAAATCCATCTCGCAGAAGATGTCCACTAGGTAGCACAGCCTCCTTTTACACATCTCCCTTCACTTCCTGCTTGTAGGCTAAAGCAAACTTGGATAAGAACAAGCAGACACTGGAGAAAGAAAATGCTGATCTGGCTAATGAAGTCAGGAGCCTGAATCAGGCCAAACAAGATGTAGAGCATAAGAAGAAGAAGCTGGAAGTACAGCTACAAGAGTTACAGTCCAAGTACGCTGACGGAGAGCGTGTTCGGACAGAACTCAATGAGAAAGTGCATAAATTACAGGTAGGAAGGAGTGTGACACTTGGACCGTGGGAAGGTTGGCTTGTAGTGCATCTGGAGGAAGCTTCAGCTGAAAGGCTCCGGCTTTTGTCACCTGGCCCTTCTCTGAACTCCTCCCTCAATTAGCACACAAATAAACAATCACAGCTACTGTCCCTGGAAGTGAGAGCTTTTAGCCCCCCATCGCTCTGCACACATCGCAGTCTGCAATGCCACCACTAGGTCAGTGATTGTCCATGTTTCACAGTTTCTGTTCATCTGTATTTGGGTAATGGAGAACCTGGGTAGTAAGACTCCTGGAAATTGATTAGATAGCTATTGAACACTTGAGATGTGCTCAGAGAACAACGATACTGAAGCTCACTGCTACACCTTTGTCACAGCAGCACTAAGCTCTTCCTTATGTTAAGAAAATAGAATCAGCATGTATGGACTCCTGTCGAACCTGGGAAGAGGAAGGAGAAGCCACGAAATCCCCATTCCCTTCCAATTCAGTGAAAGGAACATCGTAGAGCTGCCTTATGAACAGGACTAGGTTTTGATACATAGTAGTAAAATACTAAGGTGACCTAGGCAACAATGGCATTAGACCTTGGAGGTCTCAATACTCAGGTCACAAAGATGACACATGCAGACACAGCAGAATTTATATGTAGGATTTAGTTCCACAGGACTCAAATCCCACATATTGGCCACAAAAATGATGGAAACAATTATGAATTCCAGTAACTGGAAACACTGTTGGTACCTGAGGTGACCCAGAAGCATGGGAGCAGATTCGGATCCTATTCAAAGCTAAAATTTCAATCTGGAGCAAATAAAACTTTGCAGGAAGATTTTGGCGTTGTGCAAAATAACAGAGTTTATTCCCCCTGGTGTCTCCCAGGTTGAGGTTGAAAATGTTACTACTTTGCTCAATGAAGCAGAAAGCAAGACAATCAAATTGACCAAAGACGTAGCAACTCTAGGATCTCAGCTACAAGACACCCAGGTAAGCTTGCAGCCACTGGTAGCTCACAAAACATGAATGAAATGCACTATAAAGAGACCTCACTGCCAACTGATGTGGTGTCTGTAGGAGCTGCTGCAGGAAGAAACGCGGCAGAAGCTCAACGTGTCTACCAAGCTCCGTCAGTTGGAGGACGAAAAGAACAGCTTGCAAGAGCAGTTGGATGAAGAAGTAGAAGCAAAACAAAATATGGAGAGACACATTTCAACACTGACAATACAGGTATCAGTGTCACAGCTAAATCACCAGCTCTGCCACTGTCAGATCTAGCAGTGATTCCAGAGGTTCCAGACCCATAGGGCTGTGCTGGCACAGCAGGTGTGCAGCCAGGGAACCAATGCTGTTAGCCTAGATGGCATCAGTGAAGCTCCATCATGGAGCCAGCAGTTTCCCTCTTCTTTAAAGTGTGGCCTCAAGGACAGGTACAAATGTAAGGTAGCTCCCAAATTAGTCTTGCACACTAGGCCTGTATATGCCTACTAGGGCTGTGGTCTGCATCCTTTTATGAGGGCTGGGTGACGAGTAACTTGGTCCACTACCTCGGTCAAATTAGGTAAGATTCCAGGGCATTAGTGGCCCTCTGGCCACCTTCTCGGTTTTATTGTCACTGCTGTAAAGATTTGTCCTCTGAATTCAAATTGCAGCTCTCTGACTCTAAGAAGAAGCTACAGGAATATTCCATTACAATAGAAACCATGGAAGAAGGCAAAAAGAAGCTTCAGAAGGAAATTGAAAGTCTCACACAACAGTTTGAGGAAAAGGCTGCTTCCTATGACAAACTGGAAAAAACCAAGAATAGACTCCAGCAGGAGCTGGATGACCTGGTGGTAGACCTGGACAACCAGCGTCAGCTGGTCTCCAATCTGGAGAAGAAACAGAAGAAGTTTGATCAGGTACGGATTCTCCCTTGCTGTGCTGTCACCTCACTTTTCTGGAACTCAGAGACTGGTTTGGTGAAAGCTAAAGCAGGGACAAGAAATCAATTAAAGCTTAATTACACGTAGGCTGGATACTTTTGTTGTATACTTTTGTCAAAAGACAGGAGTCTTTCTCTGTCACTGACAACTGACAAGACAGTCGTAACAAGAAAATACTCTTGCTAATATCTTCCTGTATTAACTCTACAGATGCTAGCTGAGGAGAAAAGCATCTCTTCAAAATACGCAGATGAAAGGGACAGGGCAGAAGCTGAAGCCAGAGAAAAGGAAACAAAGGCTTTGTCCTTGGCCCGAGCACTTGAAGAAGCTTTGGAGGCCAAAGAAGAACTGGAGAGAACGAACAAAATGTTGAAAGCTGAAATGGAAGATCTTGTTAGCTCCAAAGATGATGTTGGCAAGAATGTAAGTTTTGCTCTTGGAATCTTTTCCACAACAACTTAAACTAGAGACTGACGAAGAGAAGGCTGTGCTCAGTGTGGGAAGTCCTCTACAGCACACAAAGCCATCCAGCAAGTTCAGGTAGTTCATAAGGAATTCAAAGGGTCTCCCAATTGTGCCCCAACTTCCAGGGAACTGTAACCCAGCTTTACTATCTAATGTG
Organism: Ramphastos sulfuratus; assembly: GCA_013399055.1. Classification (NCBI taxonomy): domain Eukaryota; kingdom Metazoa; phylum Chordata; class Aves; order Piciformes; family Ramphastidae; genus Ramphastos; species Ramphastos sulfuratus. The sequence continues at coordinate 108,902 of WBNM01014605.1, read as the reverse complement.
ACTTCAAGAAGATTTGTATTGATTTCTAAGACTGAAAAAAAAAAATTAAAGAGATGCTAAATAATTTACTAGTTTATTAAGCAGCTTTGAAGTTTTAAACTCCACAAATCCTGTTTTATTAGTTATATATTGCCACATACCTAGTATTTATCCACACAGCTGCAGCAAGTTTCCACTGCTGCATTTTCAATCATTTCTTTTATTACAGTGACATGATAATACTACTTCTAATACCAAATAAATCAACTACATTGAAACTGAGCATTTGAGATAAAAAGAATCTCAGGTTATTTTAAGACAGATTGCAAGTGTACAAAACCAGCTAATTTACGATTGTCAGTGCAGATGATTCAACTGGAATTATTTTCATTTCTTCTAACAAGTCTGTTAAATTTTCATTGCTCAAAAGGTGCACGAGTTGGAGAAATCTAAACGCACCCTTGAGCAGCAAGTAGAAGAGATGAAGACACAATTAGAAGAGCTAGAGGATGAGCTACAGGCTGCTGAGGATGCCAAACTCAGGTTGGAGGTCAACATGCAGGCCCTGAAAGGCCAGTTTGAAAGAGATTTACAAGCCAGAGATGAACAGAATGAGGAGAAGAGAAGACAACTCCTTAAACAGGTACCATTCCCTACTGTTAACCTCTGTAAATTACGCACCAAGCCAGTGGAATGTCCTGGCCTCACATCACTGCTAAAAGCTTAGTGCAAGAAAACATGACATTGCCTCCTGCTTAGCAGAGAAAATAAAGAGGGAGTAGGTTCTTGGGCTGAGAAAGGCACAAGACTGCTTAACATTTTTTCCCCTTGTGCCAGTAGCTGATGCACAGCTGCCTACAGATGCAGCAATGCAGCACCACAACCTGTATCACACGAAACATGTGACAGAGGCAGAAGAACCTTGCCCTGAACTTCACTTGTTCTCTTTAATAATCAGCTCCATGAATACGAAACAGAACTGGAAGATGAGCGGAAGCAACGTGCCCTGGCAGCTGCAGCCAAGAAGAAGCTGGAGATGGATGTGAAAGATCTAGAAAGCCAAGCAGACTCTGCTAACAAGGGCCGAGAAGAAGCCATCAAGCAGCTTCGCAAACTGCAGGTATGCAGTCCCACAAAGACAGGTTTTTCCCACCGCTGTCTTCTGTACAGCCATGACATGGAAGTTAGGTGACACCTGTGACACTTGCTGCCTATGGCAGATGATTGGCTAGAGGGGCAGTTTTAGCTGGGCTCCCAGAGAAAAGGATCTGTGCTGTAATGCACACTGGGAAAGATAACGAAAAACTTCACATGGCAAACAACAAAAACCTTAAATTTCATCACTGCAGAGATCTCCCAAAACTCTCTGGCCAGAGGTCATCTGCTACTGACTTCCCACACGAACGAAAACACAAATTCCCATGTAGAGAAAAGGCTACGGCATAAAAAAAAAAAAAACAAACTATTACAGGGCTTCAGACCTGCTTTTAACCTGACTGAAGCAAAAAGACTGTTCAGAAACGATCTCTGAACTACCATTGTTGTGTTTGTGCTGCAAGTCTCTTTGTCAGCTGTTCTGTAACATGCTGGCGGCCAAACAAAATAGAGATGGAGCACAAAGATTATGACTGCACATGTATTCAAGTATGCAGAGGAGACACGGACAAGAGGTGTCACAAAGGACAGAGTGTGCAAGCAGAAGCACTGCTTTTCTAGAAGAGCATTTCAGACCTTTCCAACATGTGCTAGCCATCTCTCCAGACAATGCCATGGAAGCTAGCATTGTGATTCTGTAGATATGTCTTTGCTTTATGTCCACAGTGCTTTCTGCCACAGTTGTAGGAAAGCCAGACAAAAATAAATCTCTGTTATTCTTCTCAACCAGGCTCAGATGAAGGACTACCAGCGAGAGCTGGATGATGCACGGGCTGCCAGAGAAGAAATATTCGCTACAGCCAGAGAAAATGAGAAGAAAGCAAAGGGCCTGGAAACAGAACTCATCCAGCTACAGGAGGTAAAGTGGGAAACTTAGAGCAGTATGAAGTAGACCACACATGATCCTCAGTAGCAAAACAGAAATGCAGTGAAATCACGAAATACTCAGAGCTTTCCATCCCCAACAGCACCTGTAACAAGTTCCACAGGCTCCATTAACTACACTAAAATTTCAGGTCTGTATCTGAACATAGCCAGATCAAGCTGAAACGAATCCCCTTGGAGGAAGGCCCAGCTCACCAGTCTTACAGGGAAATTAACTGGATGATCCAACACAAATTATCTTCAATAGCTATGAATTCCTGAAGTCTTGTTAGTGCTACTATTCCTAAATGTAGTAAATTACCTTCTTGCAACTAAACCAAATAAAATAGAAAGCAGCTGTCAGGCTGGATAAAGTCTTTTACTGTACTTCCCTAGCATTTATGACATGACAAGAATTTACTGCATTAAAAAGGCAACTTCACAGTTTTACAAAGTTTTCAACCCTCTGTATCATGCTGTAACTGAACATTCACTTGCTGTTTGTTACCATGCTGCCTTTTCCTTTTCTCCTAGGATCTGGCTGCTGCAGAGAGAGCTCGCAAACAAGCGGACCTGGAGAAAGAGGAGATGGCAGAGGAGCTCGCAAGCGCTGCTTCTGCAAGGTTAGGAATAGCCTGGATCATTCGCCAGGCTGCAAACGTGCTGCTGGACACCAGGTGGCTGCCATCTGGTCTAGACACCACAGCACACACCTGACTACTTGCACTGAAATGCCCAGCTCCCTTTTCTCGATGACTCGCTCTCACTTTGCAGTAGTTTCAGACACATCTGACTGGACAGAGCCATAACTACACACTCATTAAACTCACAGGGCAAGCCTTCAGGATGAGAAGCGGCGCCTGGAGGCAAGAATTGCGCAGCTGGAGGAAGAGCTAGAAGAGGAGCAAGGCAACATAGAGGCAATGGGTGATCGCATGAGGAAGGCAGTACAGCAGGTAAAGCCCGTTCCAGCACCTGTCCCAGCACCTCCCCCCCCCACCCCCACCTCTTTGTGCTCCAGCAGAAGCTCTCTGTGGTTCTGGACAAGGACTTGGAGGTTTGCACCTGTCACTGCTCTTGGTAACCGCCGCTCTCACCCTTGCAGGCAGAGCAGCTGAACAATGAGCTGGCAACAGAGCGCTCGGCAGCACAGAAGAATGAAAATGCTCGGCAGCAACTAGAAAGGCAAAACAAAGAGCTGAAGAGCAAGCTGCAGGAGATGGAGGGAGCTGTGAAGAACAAATTCAAAGCTACAATTGCTGCTCTGGAGGCCAAAATTGCTTCTCTTGAAGAGCAATTGGAACAGGAAGCCAGGTACTGGTCTCCTAAAGGGCACAGCTGTCTGTTTACTGTTCCAGTTAACGAGGCAAAGTCAACAAAGGCATACAGGGTTTGTGTCATCAGGCTCTCAGCAGTGCCACCGAGGCTTGATAAAGTCTCTCTTCACATTTCTTAGACTTACAGCCAGGAACTGCATTTGTTACAGCTTCTGATTAAGAACCATTTTATTGCTGAAAAGTTCTGCTGGTGTCCCAGGCAAGGATCTGCTCCCCTATATTCCGAAGTAACTGCCCTATAACCCTGCCATGTAACACACTGCCATTTGTAGGATTATTTATTGTGTAAATCACCTGTGCTTTAGAACAGGTCTCCTGGAGCACCGCTAGCATATAGCAAGGACAGGTATTCGATCTGATCAGAAGAACAGGACCTTTAAGTGTTGCTTAGAACTCTTCTGTTAAATTCAGTAAGGCCTTTAACTTATGGGTCCTTGGTGCCAGTTTCATGCCACAAAAGCAGGTGAAGACCAGAGACCTTCCACATCACTAACCGTTGCACTGCCACTTGCAGAGAGAAGCAGGCTGCGGCCAAGACATTGCGCCAGAAGGACAAAAAGCTGAAGGATGCCTTGCTGCAGGTGGAGGATGAGAGGAAACAGGCAGAGCAGTACAAAGATCAGGTACCAGACCGTATCGTGGTGGTCTTAGTCTGGGGCACAGGGAGCTTCAGGTTTTACCCCAAGAAAGGAAGTTTCTGTGGTATGCCTCAAAGAAATGGTCCTCCAGAAAGCAGACTGTGTGCTTGAGCCCTATGCTTGGCTTTGCTAAACAGAAGGACAACAGAACTCTTTCTCCATGCCAAGTGCCAGAGCACTAGTCCTTATCAGTCAGCAAGCTGCCACACTCCAGGGGCACAGTGATAGACAGGATGGTGCAGAAAATCCTCACTGGTACATGAGTGGAGGTGATGAACACATTTTGGTTTAAAAATTTAGTTTTACCTAACGCACATCAGCCTGCAAGTTAGGAAAGCAGAGGGGGACTGTGCAGAAAAAGAACAGAGGTAGTGTCTGGACAGTAACTATCAGCAAAATGGACTTCATGAAGCAAAGCTACTTCCATGGGGTTTAGATTTTAAGTTCCTAACTTAGATCCAGGCCACATTTCAATAAAACTGAGAAAAATGAAAAGAGAAGAATGAAATTAAAATGAGGAATGTAAAGCTATCAGATCTGTTTGGAACTAAAGCATTAGTCTAAAATCTCCCCTCAGGCAGAGAAGGGCAACACACGCCTGAAGCAACTGAAGAGGCAGCTGGAGGAAGCTGAGGAGGAGTCTCAGCGTATCAACGCAAACCGCAGGAAGCTGCAGAGAGAGCTGGATGAAGCCACGGAGAGTAATGAAGCCCTGGGCCGTGAGGTTGCAGCACTGAAGAGCAAACTCAGGTAAAGTGCCCTCGTTTGGGACAGCCATTCCCATCCACTGACAGCCTTGAAACTTAGAACTTAACTACAAAAGTGAGAACAAAATCAGCTCAAGTGAAGAGCAGACACTTAACAGTGCTACAAAGTTACACCTTGTGTTAGACAGGCAGATACAGCAAAAGGCCAAAATCAGAAGGTGGAGCGCAGTTCACAGACTGCAGCACCCTCAAGATTTCAGCTGTGAGATGAAAAAGTGTGATAACATGACATAGGTCTTGCTCTTTTTCTAATCAAAACCCCTGCTGGCTTAAGTAGGAACAGAACTAGGCTTGGTTGCTTCTTCAAACACCCCTTCTAAAATGGCTCTGTCTGTCTGTACAGCAACAATCACCAAGGGGTAGAAATGCCTGTGCTTTGCACACCTACACATGCACAACTTGCACAAAATGACCATGACAAGTCTTAGACACCACCACATCAGGGATTCAGCGTCATCACATCAGTGTCATCGGGCCAAGGAAAAGATCAATCTGCTCCTTTGCTTTTTCTGGTTAAAACTGACTGGGAAAAAGATAAAGTCGTGACCTGTCAGCCACACCCCTGAGTTCTCCTGCACTCACTGGGTTAGCAAACATCAGCTCACTGATATAAAGAGGCTAATCTGAATTATAAGGAGATCACTCTACCTACATCATCACATTGCAAAGATTTGCTTTCTACCTCAACCCATTAGCATTTCAGATGAAAGCAAAGCCCCTGCCTAGCTGTGGTCTTGAAGCAGTTTGCCAGTGTGCTTACCAGTAACACACGTGAACCTTCAGTGCAGATTTACTTCCAAGTGAAGTTGGGGATGTGGTGACCTTTCCCATTAGCATCATCTTGTGTGGTGCCTGCTCCTGGCTGCTTTATAAAGGAGTGCCTGGACTTTTTTACATAGAAGAGCATAGGGCTCATTTTTGTTTTATCTAAATGTAATGTAATTGGCTGTAATGTGCTTTGTTTCATTATTTGAAAGTAATCTACCTACCTCTGATCATGACCATGTGCTTAGTATAACTGCCTGGGACTCTCTATCTCTGTTTCAGAGGGACACAGGAACCTTCGCATGACTAAGCAGGTACCATGCCTTCAACTTTGCAGCTAGCTTGTGTTGCACAAATTTCCATTTTCTTTGGCCCAAGTGAAAATTACCTGAGGTTTCTGCAAACTGTGAAGGCTTGGCTATCTTGTTGTTAACCTGTTTTACCAAGAGAGACAAATATTACAATAAGCTAGCTACCAGCAGCAGTTGAGCAGTGATCCACCTTTCCTGCCAGTAGGTTACCTGCTGGTGGAGATTTACCAGAGTGCATTCTCACAAACTCTACCAAGAGCACCCAATGAAGTACTCTGATTTTTTCTGCATGAGAGTTGCCTTTTTTGCACCTCACATTTGTGCACAGTCACAAAGATTAAAACATTAAATACACCACTGATGAGTAAACCTGATCAGAAGGACTAATGAAGTATCACAGCATGTCATTAGAGTGCCACTGGTATTTCTGACACGTGGTAACCTTGCCACCGAGGTAAGATCCCACCTAACTCACCCCAGGTTTCACAAGATCTCACTTGCATGTGATTTATCACATACACTACACAGAGACAAGAGAGAAGGTCTTGTTCTTCGTTACACAGCACTCTGTGCCTGTACTGCTTTCAAGCAGTTAGTACTGGGCTTTCAGGACTATCTTACAGACATTATGTTGCTTGTCTACTGTCAGTAAAACACAGAGCAGGACACAGAAACTGATGGTCACGCTGTAACCTAGCACAGCCTAATCACAGTCTTTGGAGGTAGGAATAATATCTGCTGTTCCAAAAATATAAGCTACTGCCTTGTAATATTTATCTTCTCTTTTACATATGCTGGAGTTTGCTGCAAACACACAAATATTTAAAGTGGATGCCTTGTCCTTGCCTGGTGTTTCCAGTCTGACTGCTAGTCAAGCACTACTCCTATAACACCTGTTCAAAAAGACAGAAAACAGAGATGCTAAGCAATTGCTAATGCTTCAGGCTTGTCTCAGTTATATGCATTATTCTAAAGCTACTAATGCAGAAGACCACATAAATGTTATCAAACCCATAAACCTGTTTAAGAGGAACAGATATAAACAAAAAGGAACAAAACCAGTTTAAAGAAGTATTAAGTCTATGCATACTGCAACAGTTTACGTTAATAAGAAGCTGGAGTGTGAGAAGGAGTTCACTTTGGAGCTAAAACTGTAGGGCATGGTTCAGCTAGAGTCATGCTGTTAACTCACATTCTCCCAGAGCACTTCAGTGAATTATCTTACAGGAGACTGGTGAGCAGGTGAGTCAAGGGGGTGCCTTGGATTTGCCTTCCTTGACCAGAACTTACGAACTTACTCACCTAGCCAGGACTCTTGTTAAACGGCAGTAACAAGTATCCACTGCAACAAAGCAAACACCACTGTTAGACTGTCAAGCACATGGCAGAGCGGAAATTACACAGCCTTGTATTCAAGACATGCCATTAGCACCACCACAACTAAGGTTAACTAACAGCAGGTCATAAATGAAGCTTTATTATCCAGTTAACTTCTTGCTCACACTGAACTTTAAGGCAGAATCATGGAAAACAGACTACATGTCACATTTCCACCTTGGAAACACAATTTGCAGTAAGTTTGTCCAGCCAGTGTTCCTACCCACTTCCCTCCTATGGAACACTGAACTTTGGTCTTCAACAGCTGCTTCAGGAAGGACATTGACTTAGTCTTTTGCAAGGACAAGACAAGCCTTTAAATATTTATGCATGATTGCTGTACCCAAAACCAGCAGAGTTACATGTATTTAACACAAAATTAGTAAATTTGGCCCAACATTCAGAGACCATTATTTTTATTGTTTATTTCTGTGGTCTCAAGCCTTTACAAAGGTTTGCTTAATGAGGGGCAAGTGAGAGGCCATGCTACGAAACTGAAGTGTTTCGTAGCACAGTAGCAATGAAGGCCAAGAAGAGACAAACCCATCTTCTGTCTCACTTGCTCACACCTTCCAAAAATTAACCTTGAGGACCAACATGTCCTTGCCCTGGGCTGTGGCTATGAGAGGATGGGAGGGAGATGGGAGAGGAAAAGGGGCAGGAAGAGAACAGTGCTTTCTGTAAGCTCTTTTGCATTGTTAAGCATTGGCTCCCAAGTTAAAACAGTTCCAAAGCAGTGATGGTTTCTTCTCTCCCTTGGGAAAGTGATTGGAGCCATGAACAACCCAAGATGACAGAGGTGTCCTGTGGTGCTCTCACCAACACGGGCTGCAGAGGGCCTGTGAGCAGGACACACTGCTCATCACACTGCTCCAGTCCCAGGCTTCAGAGGCCCTCAGTAAGAGGAGGGCTTATTCAGTCTGCTGGTCAGAGATCCAGCACAAGCTCTTTTTCTCTCCATATTTTCCAAAGGGGTAGGAAGGACACTCCCTTGCTGTTGTGAGTGCAAGCAATCCCCTTTCCCGTTCCTTGCAAGCACCAGTTGCAGTCCGCATAGGGGAACACAGCAAAACAATGGGAAGAGTAGAGGAGATCTGGAGCAGATGAGACTATTCAGAGAATGTTAAGCCCAAGAACAGGAATCCCATCACAGTCTCAAACAACTGGGTGACCCGCTCTGTCCACAAATGACTCTTATATGCCACAGAACAGAAAGTTGTGGTAGAGGCCCACAGCTCTTAGCTGTTCTGCATTTAAAACCATCAGCCCCACAGGTACCCTTACCGAACTGCCTCTTTGTGAGCACTGCCAACAACCTAATGCCGATTTTATTGTTTTGCTGCAGGAGGGGAAATGAACCGGTATCTTTTGCCCCACCCCGCAGATCTGGAGGCAGAAGAGTAATTGAGAATGCAACAGAAGGAGGTGAAGAAGAAATGGACGCCAGAGATGGAGATTTCAATGGAACAAAAGCCAGTGAATGAGCACGCTTTAACAATTGCACTGCAGCAAGGGGAGGGAGGAGGATAGTTAGCACTGTAAGTCTGCTCCTAGTGTCAAGGCCACATATACCCACTCCTCTGGCAACGATGAAAGCACAACTGCCTTCTCTCCCATGTATAGATTGATGCCAAAAGTACTCCAAAATCTATTGTATCATGAAGGAGGTTTCAACAGGTAGGGGGCTTTTAACATGCAGAGTAATTGACTTTGAGAAACTTCCAGAAAGTGATTTACAGTAGTTCACATTATTTAAATCCAAGTGAACTATAGTTTACACAGGATTTATGAGACTGTTGCAAGAAAAAAAAAGGCATTGGTTAGTTAATCTTTTCTTCAACTTTCATTTTGTCTTGATTACTCAACACGGGTTTTTTTTCCCTGGTTACTACACCCCTGATGCACCATTCACGAGGTGGAAGTGCCTTTTTAATCACTTACTGAAAAATAAAATATCATTTGTTCAAATTAAGTCAACTGTTACAGTATTCTATGCACCATGGATGTGCTTACACACTAATAAAAGGCTGTAAAACCGACTCCAGTACTCCTGTGTAGAGCTCTCATCTGGGTGCAATACAGCACACCTGAAGGGAAGGAGGGACAGAGCAGGGCTTCTTCACAACTCAGATACTTTTCTGAGAAGGAAAGAATAAAAAAAGAAACAACTCTGTATGCTGAGCTAGACATACAACGGCGAGAAGTACTTGGGGAAGCTTTGATTACCTCACCGACGGTGCTGAGGTGCCCTAGGACACATCCAAGGACTGAGATATGACACAAGACCTGCAGGGCGCTTGCAGGATTCTGGTGCAGCAGCTGGAAAGCAGGCAGTGTCTGGTTCTAGACATCTGAACCCACCCTCAAATTCAGTATGTGGAAGGGTATTTCCAACTAAAGCAGGCTGAAAACAGTCAGAAATAGCAGCCCAAGCCAAGGCATTCCGCATTATGCAACCAGCAAGTGAGTGATTATTTCTTCTTTTTGGAGCAGTCCAATAGGACTGCAACCCACTGCCAGCCCCTACCCACAGATCCGTGCTGTGCTGCCAGACAGCAGCCAGCTCCGTGTGCACGCTGTGGCAGCAGAGAGCCACGCACAGCAAAGCCAGGAGCAGAACCACTCCAAAGCTAGGACAGAGCTCACTCCTAGGTTGTACAGCAGCCTGACCACGGGGAGAGCAAGTCATGCAAAAACATCCACTTGACAGCTATGCAATCGTCTTCTACATCTAAGCATCATTCCAGAAAGCACAGAGAGTAACTGGAGATACAAACTAAGCACCATTCAGCCAGCAGAACGGGAGCCCAAAGAACCATCTCTGTACATGGAAGAGTAAGGGAAGAGTTTAAACAAGAATCCATCTAAAGTGACTAAGATAAGCTGCAGAGGAGGGGGTTAGCAGCAATCAGACAAGGCCTTTTCATTGCTTGTTCAGCCACACAGCCCAGTGGTCTCAGGAGCTAGCTGTCAAACACACAGCTTGCGAGCTTCAACATGTGGGAACAAGGAGACCAAGGAAGTCAGACTTCTTATAGAATGGTCTTAGGCATCAATGCTTGGAGCAGAACCAGTACGCTGAACCTGGAACCCTTCTAAAAGGAATTACACTGGAATTCACATGCAAATTGGTAGATGTTGGTCTGATGGTTAGAGCACTGCCCTAGAACTTGAGAAACTCAGGTTCCAGTCCCTGTTCTCCAAAGTTTTTGATAAAACAAGCAGTTAAAATTTTATTTAGCAACAACATAAAAAGCATCTTTCTGCAACGGTGGCAGAACAGGAGTCCCTTTCCCCACAAAAAACAAACAAACAAAAAAGTCCTCTCTGCAATTACAGAGTTTTTGGACTGGCTAATTTTGATCATTCTCCAAAATAAAGGGGGACCTTGTTGCTCTAACTACCTGAAAGAAGGTTGTAGGGAGATGGGTATAGGTTTCTTCTCACAAGTTACAACTGACATGACAAGAGGAAATGGCACCAAGTTACACCACAGGAGGTTTAGGTTAGACATTAGGAGAGAGACAGTTATCCAAGACTGGAACAGGCTGCCCAGGGAAGTGGTTGAATTGCCATCCCTGGATGTATTCAAAAACCATCTAGGTATCTTACTCAAGTATATAGTGTACTAGTGACCCTGAGAGTGATCTTAAAGGCCTTTTCCAATCACAGTGATCCGTGATTCAACAGTATATCCACACCTAGTCTGACTACAGCTGTAGTCACATAAATAACCAGTCTGTAAAACACCTAACACCAGCATGGGCGCAGCTGTGCAGCTTGCTGCCTTACCACAGCACTGTGTCTCAATCTGACCACAAGCCAACCTGTTCATCAAGCAGGCAAATTCTGGCAAGGTAAGGAAAACGCAGCTCCTCTTGACTCTTCCCTTTGAGCTGCGCAGTCCACTGAACCATGGCCCACATGCCAGCACAAATAGAGTAGGCCTGCTACTCATGGGTAAGAGAAGCGTGTCAGCTTCCTGTGAGAGGGGAGGACAGAGGCTCAAGATTAAGAGAGCACTGTACAGCCCAGAAGCATCTTTAGCTACAGCAGCATTTACACTCCTTAGGGTAGGAAACCATGAGAAGAAAGATGTAAGAAAATCTTTGCATGTAATCCACTACAACAATGCCTCTTTGACGTTATTGATCAGAAACAGAAGAGTAATCGGTAGCAAACATCTGTGCATAAACCACAGCGCCAACTTGCAGAAGAACTCAAAAGGAACCAACACTGGCATTCAAAATAAGCTTTATTCCACTCCCCAGGTAAGCCAGCTTTGTAGGCCTGAGTAATGGCCATGATCTGTGGGTATTTCCTATCCCAGAGAAAAAGATGCGTCAGTGGCTGTTTTCACAGCATTTTCTTAAAAAAAACAAACACAAAACAACACATAAAAACAAAAAAAAACCCCACCCAAAAAACCCAAACAGAAAAAAAACAACCAGACCAACCAACCTATTTATGCATTCCCTTGTCAGCTAAGCTCTCCCCATTCACCCCTGCACCCACAAAAAGCAGAAAAATGGTTTAGTGATGATTACTTTTGAAGTGCAGGCTTCCATAAGGTAGTACTGTGAGTGAATCTACTCATTTAAAAAGCAACCCAAAATGCAATATTATTGTATAGAAGAAAAACTACTTAAAAATAATTCTCTACTTATATGCATTTGTCTAGCATAAAGGACTTTTCAGGCTTAAAAAGCATTTCTACATTAGTAACAGATGAAAGCATTTCTCAAAAACAAAACCAAAAGATCCCAAAACAACCCCAAACCACCAAAACCCAAGGCACATTAATAAGGGCAGGTTTGGAGAGCAGCAAAATCCATTTATTAAAATGTTAGAGCTCAGAACCTAATTGTCTCTTCTGCTTCCTTCAACAGCCAGGCTTTATGGGCCACAATATGGGAAACAAAAGAAAGAGAAGTCTCTGTGCTAAGCCAGCAAACTAGGAGACTCTGGACTGTTAACTCTGGGATGTCCTGAGTATTCTAAAGATTTAGGCATTGCTCACCTCCAACTATGACCTGCTCCTAATGGCAAGTTGTGGCTTACAAACCCACCTGACCACTGCAGAGACAGGTTTACGTGCAGCAAGATTCTAGCCAGGAAACATCCCACACAGAGTTGAGCAGCTTCCCTGCAGAAACACACCTACCTCCACATAAAAGCACTCGTTCAGGGGACTGCAGCACTCAACACCCACAAAGCCAGCCCAACCAGAACTGCAGCCAGAACACCAGGGTGCTGTATGAACAAGCTGAAGAGCTGCAGGAGGTAATGCTGTCTCTGCTGCAGGTAGAGGGACAATGGCTTTACTGGCAGCATCAGAAGAAGTTGCTTTCAAGGAGCTATTTAGAGCAACTGATGTAGGAAGCAGTTCTAAGTTCTGTGCAGCTAGACGGCACTGATTTGTCACACTACCCCCAGAAGCTGGCCGAGAGGCCAGGACTGGCAAGGATACACTAGGCCATTGCAACTGCAGTTTCTCATTCAGCTCTCACCTACCCTGAGACTGCTGCCTGATTGCTTAGTGATATTCCCTTAAAAACTGAAGTTTAAAAAATATACATTTTTTAAAAACTTTTTCCAAAGCCAGTCAGGCTTTTCACAGCAGCATCTTGACAACACTTTGTGAGGGATGGCTCATGGGTCCTGGAACATTTGAAGGCCGTGTTCCAAACTCCAGGCGTTTTGCTAACCTGCAAACACAAACCAGAACATTTCTTGCTCAGTGTCACCATCTTCAGATTAAGTGGTCACTTCAGAGCACATCCTCAGCCTGAGAGTCCATCGGACACCAGAGCAGCATTCCAGGCACTCGCCATCCCACTACCAAACTGGGCTGAGCCTGTACCCTAACACAGGGCTCCATTTCCCTCCAAGCAGCAAGAAGCTATCTCGTACAGGTGTTGGAATTGAAGCTGTAGCATCGCAGCAGCAGATGTATAATCAGCTGCATGAATATCTAAAGGTATGGCCCTTGAGGGTATCTTGTAGAGGCTTTCATGAGGTTTCTCCCCAGGCTCCCTCCACACAACTTTGGGCACCGGACAAACCAGTATTCCCAGCACAACGGTCTAGCTCAGTAATCGAGCTTGGAATAAACTGTACCATAAGCACTTAAATTACAAAATCTGAAGGATGTGCAGTACAGGATCAGCAGGGTTTAAGCAGACACTGAACTGCAATATGCAATGACCTCACTGATTTTAGTTCACTGGTTTAAAGAAGAGGCAACTTGTTCAAGTGTTCAGACGAATTTCCAAGTTGAGTCAGGTAACTTCCTGTCAGCTGCTCCTTGGAAATACAACCTAGCAACAGTCAAGCATTTGGATTGAGCAAACCCTTTATTTGCCTTTTTTCCCAGGTCCCTCCTAACTAACCATCTTAACTGTGATAAGGGAAGTCCCTATGTGCCATAACGTTCCTTGTACAAGGACACGAAGCCTAAAACGAGCCAATTAGCAAGAACCTCTCTGCTGTACTTTTCTCCATTTAAACACAGGGTTTATAATAAAATACACCTTTTGCACTTACTTTGGATTTGTGGTTTCCAAAACTTGATTTAATACTAGGTAGGACGGTACCAGCTATCATGTTCTACCAACTGTCACTAAAAGAGGAGAGCAGAGAGCAGCACTCACCCCACATCACAGAGAGGCAGGTGAGGGCTCAGGCGCGCTTCCAGGTCTCTGCTCACGCACATGGGCGCTGTGGCTCTCTTTGGAGACTGCTCATAGACAAAGTTTCGACAAGATGCAAGTTTGGACTCCAAAGCCTGATGTAAACACAGGTGAGGCAAGTGTCAGATACAACTTCCCTCTCATGAGCTATCACTGTGGCACACCAGTGTGGCATTAAGAGGGCTTGGATTTGGGTTTTTTTCCCTTATTCTAAAGTGAACTGTCTAGCAGAGGAACCTGCTGGATCCCAGTGCCACGTGAGCTCTGAATTTTTGCAGAGATGAAGCCAGTCATCTCTCTAAAGCTGAATCCCTTTTTCTATATGGGAGGTTAAGGAATTGATGCTGTTCATCAGCAGGAACACATCCTCAGCTTACTCAGAAAGATTTTGACATCTTTCTTACAGGCATAGCTCTTTAGATTAATAAATGTTCATCTGCTGTATCTGCTTCCCCAGACACATAGCAGGGTGTAAGTGCTGGGTAGTACACCTGAGGATCCAAGCCGTAGATATCCTATTCTCTCCCACACAATCCCATCCTAGACCACTATTTCTGTGTTCCTTGTGCCAACACAGCACTGGGGCAGTAGGGGAGAAAAGAGAGGGAAGTCACAGGACAGCTTTTCCAGCATCAGCACTGCCTTAAATACCAAACTACCACCCAATGTGACCTCAGGCCTTGCTCAAAAGACAAGTGGACTCCTAAGGCAAACTTCATGAGAAGCCCTCTGGAGAGCAAGCACCAGTTTGCTTTCTTCTTCACCTTCCACAGGAGCAGATCCTTCTCCATTTGCTCATGGTGGTTCATTCTTTCTGCACATGCACTTTCAGAAACGTGTAGAGGAAGCAGAGCAGGGCCTGTCTTCATTTGGCACTTGGTCACAAATACAAAGTCCAGACCAAATTTCAAGGCCATGCTTAGCTGACCTGGGCTCAAGATACTCTTTCCCGTCTCCACTGAGCAGCAGCATGACTGGTGCTGGCTGCAGTTTCCGACAGAGCATTGGCTAGCAGGTAATCACTTACTCCCACTTTTCGCAGCAAGTCTCCCACGATGTTAAGTGCAGATATTCTTGCAGCAGGTGTGAGAGGAGTGGCACCGTAACTGTCCTCAAGACCTGCAGGGCAGATTAAAGCACCATACATCACTCACTAAAAACCCCAAACAAAACCTACAAAACAAAAAAAAGCTTTGCCACTGGGAGTCAGAATAGAGGCTGACAGAGAGCCAACATTCACCTTTTTGTAACATCTCCAGATCTTTCATATCCATGAGGAATATGAAACACTGTCTCCCTGAAGCAGCTCAAGTTACACTGTCGTAAGCTCAAGTCCCTAGATGTGCTGTGCCTTGGCACACCAACCTACTCTCCATCCGTGTTGCTGCACTGGGACCAGAAGAACGTGGCCTCAGAGAGGAACATCACCTCTTATTTTACTACAGATCTCAAAATCCTCCTACTTTTCAAGAAGCGTTAATTTCCTCCACACAAAACGCATGCTTGTAGGTTAAGCATAGTGAAGCCAACAGTCAAGCTCTGTCAGTGCTCAGAGCTATTGTACCACAGGAATGCAACAGCACAACTCGCTGCACTGCATGCATACACACAAGCAGTTACACACTGAAGTCTAAATCCCTCCACTAAGTCAGCCTAACTTCTCTGGGACAGCTACCAACTAACAGTACAGTCCCAACAGCTCACCTTGTCCCTCACTACTCACTAGTGGATAGTTCAAGTTAAAGGGAAAAGAACAGCCCAAAATCACTGTTGACAAGTTCTGAAACAATCAAACCCACTCCCTTCTGCTCATTCCTCCTTCAGTCAGAAACTAGTGAAAACAACATCATGCAATAGTATTTCTGTGTTGGCTCCCTGTCAGTCACCTCTCCTGAGTGTCACAGGAGTGTGTATGTTGCTGCTGGGTGCCCGGTGCACTGAGGGAGTTGAAGGCACAGATAGAGATGCTTGAACTGCAGTGTCTGTTCTTTCTGTTTCTTGCATTGGTGTTTTTGGTTTCTCCTGTTTCTGCTGCACTGCAAGCTCTTGTCGTAGATCTATGAAGGAAGCAACACAAAGCAAGCCTTTGGAGTATACATGCACCAAAATAAAAACAGGTGAGAATGTTTTGCTCAAAAGACTGTTCCTCTTGTCATGGTGAGTTGCTTATCTTTGTAAAACTCACTCCAGGCATCTGCTCGAAATCTGGATGACCACAAAAGGCTTTTCTAGGATTGGCTCAAGATGTTTTTGTAGTATTAGTTCAGTTATTATCTGGCTTTAATTTTCACGACCTTATACAATGCTCCCTTTGAAGCAGGGAATTAACACCTTTCCAAATGTAGGAGGCAGCACATCAAGACTGAGCTTAAGCACTTTGGTGACATTCCAGTTCAATGTCAGGTTGAGATCCTCTCGTTGTACTCTTCTACTCTTGTTTCCACATGAAACCCCAGCTTAGGCCAGGTGGAAACCACACCATTATCTAGCCAAGGTACTTCAGTCCCACAGCCTGGCTGTAGCTTATGGAAACCACTTGAGGACACAGAATCTGAGCAGACCTGAAAATAGAAGGTGCTTTGCTAGCTATCATGGTCTTTCTTTTCTCACTCAGCCTTACTGACAGGTATCACAAAGCCAGCACATGAGGCCATTCAAAGGTAACTAGAAGTCAGTCCTAGCCTTCCTGTTTTACTGCTCCATTAACACTATACTGGCTCCACTTTTCACAAGCCATGAAGCAGTGAGGGTAATGATTATCAAAGCTGACCTTTACAGTTACAGAAGTCAGACAGCACATGCCTCAGCTGGACTGGCTCTTCTTAACCCAAGGCCCTGAAGCATTCTGTGAGCTGCTCTGGAACAAGGACTGTTTAAGGGGAACAGTCTTGAAGGTTCCTCATTTACTTCTATGTTTCAGATAGCAGATTTTAAAAATGCAAGCTTAAAAGCCAAGCTATAAGATACATGGAGAGACCTGAACAGTGATAAGCCAGGAGAGAAGAAAGGCAAAAAGGAGTAATTTCCGTCTAACCTCTAGCTTCATCTTTCAGGCGCTGCACAGACTCCAGAAGGTTCTCCTTCTCATCCAGCTCACTCTCCAGAAAAGCATTTCTTTCAATAGCCTGGTTCAAACGCTGTTCAAAGTCTTCCAGAGACATTATAGTGGCTCTGAAAAGGAGTGCACAAGGTATCACCACCAGATCCTTCAGGTACACAGAGGAACTTCTCTCACCAGAAAATGGGTAACACTGCATTTTTGCTGGGTTTGCCTTTTTATCATTATTTTAGCTTGTAAGATATGAACAAGTGCAGTGGAAGGAGCAGAAGGCAAAGAAAATTAGCACATTTCCCATCTTCACCTCAGCAATCACTCCAGTGATTAGTTCAGAATGGCAGTGCTAACAAGCACAGCATCGAACACAGTGCAGTGACAAGTTCCCAGGACAGAACAGAGTAAACAAAGAAAATAAAGGAGGCAGGTCACCTTTTTGCCCTTTCCAAGTCATCGTTGGCTTGCTCAAGTTCTCGAATGTATTTCTGAAGTTGATCTTTAACAGCTCTTGTCTGTGCCAAGTCATCTTCCAGCGCAGAGATTTGCCTGTATCTCTCTGAATGCTCCATTTCAATCTTTTCCTAATCAAGGGCAAATCAAACAGCACATCAGGGACTTTGCAATGCACACTGAGGCACTTTGGCTCCTCCAAAGGGCAGAGAAGGATGCTGTGAAGTTTTTTTGAAAAACATCACCTTACATACGGCAAAATGCCAAAGCAGCCAATTGCTTAGGTACTTCTAGGCTGCGAGCAGACTCTATCAGCTATCTCCCTCCTACTGTTGCTGCTATCTGCAGAGTTAGCTCCAAATTATATGCCAGAGGAAGCTTCACAGTGTACTGTCTACTGCAATGACTTACATGCTCCCACCTTACTATCAGATCACTTCAACATGCCAGAGAAGCTCCAAGATTGCTCTCAGTAGCACTCCTGAAGTGCTTTTGCCACACAGAATTTGAGTACAACAATTGAAGTTGCTGAAAACACATCCACACACTGGAATTTGAAAACCACAGCAGGTAGTTTCACACAACAGACAATCTGGTTTAGCACATGAAATGCATAGGCGAGGAGGAGGGAAAGAGATCCCCATTCTGAATTAAGAAGTTCTTCTTTGACTACAGTGTGGCGATACTGCTACAATTCCAGATCTCTGACACGTGGTTACATGCTGAATGTAAGGGCACACAATTTCCAAGAGACAGATTACTTTTCAGGGCTCTAAATGAACCTTCCAGAGCATTATTTCCATTTTTAGGTAGTGTGGATTCTGGTTTCTGCAGGGAGAGCAAGCATGCACACTAGGCTGGTAAGCTCAAAGTCACAAGCAGTGTGGGCCTGGCAAAGTTCACTAGTGTTGACCTAGATGCAGACACCAACCCTTGATGGGCTCAGTTAACAGGGCTGCTTCACAAGCTTAATGCTTTGCTCTTGAATTGATTCAGATAAAGGATCAGAACTGCAAGGTTTGAGTCTTTGTTTTTAGCCAATTGTAATGAAGTATCAGCTGATCTGGCCATCAATGGTGTCTCTGTTCCTTCCCCGCAGGCTGTCACCACAGTTTTCAGGCTGCATGAATAGCCAATTGTTGAAAGGTTCAAGCAGAATGTTTTAATAAAGTTATCTACTGTGAAGAATAATCTCAGATTTTCTAAAATGTGTTTACCCTCCACTTTTTGTGGCTCTATGTTCTTTCTTATTATTTTAATTCTTAACCACTTTGGCTGGTTGCCTTCTCCTCTCATCCTAGCTCCTCTAGAAGAAGAAACCAGTCCACATTCTCAATTAAATGAAGTGAAGTTTAGTTGAACTTCTGCTGGTTTTGAGGATAAGGCATTTTCCAGGGGTTTGTGTGGCTACATGGAAGAGCAGAACAATACTCCATACAACATGGAGAGCTGAGACACGCCTCAGAGATTCTATCGAAGCACTGTGGGGGTCATTGTGTTGGCACTAGAGGAACAGACACCTGCCTGCAACGGAAGAGTATTTCCTTAAGACAGTCATTTGGATGAGAGTTTAGACAAGAGGCATTGCAGACCTAGATTCACTCAGTGATTAATCACTTGCACAAATACCTTCACTCCCATTAGCTCACTATTGCACCCAACTGAGTAGAAGTAGTGTAATTAAATTATTAATCTCTGCTGCCACAAACATTGCCCTAGCCCTACAAAATGTAGTGTTATGTTTCTTGGGTGACTATACCTCACTTGTAAGTAAAAGCCAACAAGAGCAAGTTTTTAAAAGGCATGCCAATTTCAGTCACCATTTTTTCCCAAGAAAACTTACCAGTATTTCCTAAACCTGCCAACCAGCACAGGGAGACTAGCAGCAGCTTTCATGAGACCGAAATGAGGTAGACTCATCACTCCTCATATTTTAGATAATTTCACTCTGGGCAGTTCTATTTCAATAAATTCATATCCCCTAGCTTTATAATTGTGCAAGTCAATGCTTTTCAGCTGATTATTAGTTTGTTTCATAGAATGCTAAGCAAGGCCAAAGAGGATAAATTCTTCTTCCTGAAGTACAGACAAGCTCAGTAATGAAGCCAAGACTGAAAGGGTTTCATGCCTCTCAGTTCTGTGTGTTATCTACTGGCTGCTGCTTCTCAGTTTCTGATACCAGATAAAGACACCACATGGTAAAAAAAGCTTTTAAATTACTGAGTTTTCTTATGTAATGCCAGAACACAGGTGGAGTGTTTGTATTTTGCTTGTTCTGCAATACCACCCATGTATGCACAACACAGACAGCAAGAAAGGCATGAATAAAAGCACTATGTAGATGGAAGAAGCAGCTCTGCTATGCTCACATTTTCTCCCTACTGCAAACAATTTTCTTTCATCTCAGTTCTGTCCCCACATGCAGCTAAGCCTGCAAACAGGGCTTCAGCAACATTGCCCAGGGATCTTCAAAGCTGACAGCAGATTGGTATTTCTTAATTTTTCAAGATTTGCTTTTGTGCTGTTTTCTGTTCAGTTCATTTGTAATGCAGAAGGCCCCAGCCCACAAGGCAAGCTGGATCTACACGCGGCCCTTCCATTCCCCTTTGCACTGGGATGTATAGAGACTGTGTGCCATCCACTCTTACTTTGACTGACTCCAGCTCCATTCGCAGACGATTGTTTTCTGACAGAAGGTCTCTGTTTCTGGACTCGGTTTGCTGCAGCTGAGTCTCCAGTTCAGCTTCATACTCTCGACTCCCTTCTTGGAATTCATGCAATTCCTCCTGTGTGTTCTCAGCACTAGAAAGAATTCCATCAACAGAGACCACCATAATGAACAAAGAAAAAAATTCCCTTTTACTCAAGATAAATAAAATACAGCCTTTTGCCACATAAGGCTTTATGTCCTTCTCCACCACACACATTTGACTGGAAGAAAGGGACATATGCAAATGTTTCTCCATCAAGGAGGGAAAGCCACCCAAAGCAAACTGGTAAACAACTTTAAAAAGCCCAAACAAATAGAAAAATGACAAAGTTTGCCCTCATGCTACAGGCTGAGGACATGTGAAGTCTCTTGAGCATGCCTATTCTTCACTTCCATCTGCATTTAATCCGGTTCTTGATTCAACTATTTACTCAAATACAAAAGACTGCTCTCAATCAGCAAGAAAGAGTTAAAGAGAAAAATAGCAGGAAGTTATTCTTACATTCTTAAACAATTCTCATTAAATAATCCTCCAGTGAGCCAAACAAACAGCACTAAAAGGTCTGAACATCTAAGGAAGGATCCACTAATATCAGTTAGGATTTTTTTCCAGCCTTTATTGCATTTAGACCAACATACTGAGCTAAGAGGGAGAGCAAAGCATGTCTGTTCACAGCCATGAACCCTTTTCCACCTTCTTGCCATTAAACCTTTCTTGATCTACAGAGAGATGTAAAGGGTGAACAGTAGCATTTCTCCTCCTGCAGTGGCCCAGATCTTCCACTTGCAGCAAGGCTCCACAGCAAGTTACACTGAGTTTGTGTCCCCGCCTACCTTTCTGGGCAGCCATCTCGGCACATACAGTCCTACTCAGATCAGAGTAGACCAAAACCAGCAGTGCCGCAGCAGTGCAGAATCACTGCTCAAATAAGCATCCAGGACTCTGGGCTGCTGTAGGTTAGCAGAAGCATTGCTAATGCTGCCACTCAGAATAGCTGAACCACCTTGCAGTATTGTGCACTCTATCATAAACAACTTGAAAAGAACAAAGCCACTGCCTTACCACTGCTTGTACTTCATAGCCATCTCTTTCCAGTATCTGGCTTCCTCTTCCACTGAGCTGAAATTACGTCCTTCTGAATCTTCCATGATGACTGCTCAAAGTTTAAAACTCTTGTTTCATTTTTTCACCACTGAAAAATTAAAGGATTGAGCATAAGAACTAATGAAGTGAGCTACCTCAGTACTTGTTGCAGAGTAGTGCACCTCTCCTCTCAGGAAGTCACTGGATACCTACAGACCAAACTAAAGACCAGCCTTGACAGGGCTCTGTCAGATATGCCATAAACATTAAAGAATCCCTACCAAGAAATCAGGCCCCTTTCCCCAGCTCTTCCACAGCTGCTCCATGATTATGCCACAACCCTAGCAGCAAGCACCTTCCCCACCCTCTGATTAGACAGCAAAGGGCATCAAACCTCAAACCCTAGCTGCAGCTGTGCCAAGGCACACAGAGCACATCTCAGGCACAGGGTCTCTGAAGACCCTTAAGATGAAATTAAAGAGCATCTTCAAAGAGATGCAGATAAAGTACTCCAGAGAATTTCCTGTGTTACCATTTCCAGGAACACCTAAGCTTTTCAAGGACATAACTGCTGTACAGATGCAAAATTTCTCCCTAGGTTAACACAGACAGAGCTACCCAGTCTAAAATCTAAAATATTACAATCCATTTATGGCTAAGCACCACAATATATCTAGGTAACTCAAAGAACCATGGGAGAAAAGAACTCCAGAAATTTCCAGGGAAGCAAGGATAAAAGCTTCACAGAGGTTTTAGTGGGATACCACCTGGCTGGACTAAGTATGCAGATAGACTGCAAAAAAAAAACAACCCATGAATTATTCAGACCATCCAACTGTCCCTGTGCCAGCACAAACTCAGTCCCAAGACACTGTCCCAAACAGGAATGATACATGAAAGAGCCACTCAAGAACCTCAAGTATCTAGGCACCACACGATGCACTCTACTAACCAGGTAACTAGCAAATAGAAGGTTACGTGAATTAGTCTTGACAATGGAGAAAGATGAAACCTAATGATCTGGATAACCTGACCACATCCAGTCCCGGTGAGCCAAAGATGGAAATTATCAGTTGCATAGAAATCCAGAGAGACCAAGAACAGTAAATATAGGCAACAGACAACAGCGACTGTCAGAAAACTATCAGTGATATCTAATGATTGAGGAAACAGTTCTTCTGCCAAGTTTCAGCTCCAGATCTATTGAGCAAAACTTTTCCTAGTGGTAACCTGAAGGAATAAAGAAGATAAATAGTCAACACCTTTAAAGACCATTTAGACATCAGTTCTGCCACCTTCTCTCCTTATTTATGATACTCAGGAAACGCTGGAGTGGACCTTCTGTGCAGCTAAAGAAAATGTGTATCCACTGCACACCCAGTGCAGAAATGAAGAAATATTCAGAACTTGTGCCAAGACTTTTCTCTCCAGAAAACCACTCGGGGTTAAACAGGATCAACAGCCATCTATCTAACAATTCCACTGAGACAAGTGGGAGCAATCCTTACCTCTGCTACAGACAATACTACCTAGCACTCAAGGGAAGCTGCACCATACAAGTCCTTTTCAGCCTGAGTGACTTTCAGGAGATTGAGCAAAGAGGAAGCATCTGTCACAGCTAAGTGGGCTGTGCCCACACACCTCATTGCACAGCACCAGCTAAGCACTCAGAAATGACACTGTTACTTGTCGGGGAGATGCAAGGTAAGGGAAAAGGTTACTAAGCTTCAGTTTTTATAATTTAGTTCCTTGATGCAAAATGTTAATTAGACAAAGCTACATATCTTGCTTCTAACAAATAAAAGCACTGTGGTATAGTGACACACTTCCAGCAAGAAGCCTCAAGGCTGCTGGTCTTTGTATGGATTTACAGAAGCGTCCACAGAAGAAGAGGAGGAAGAGGAGTGCAAGTAAGGAGGATTGATTTTCCAAATGGAACCCTTGACCATTAAAAAGAAGAAAACCACTACCAAATATAATTCATATTCTTGACCTCAGTTTATAGTACATCTATTATTTTAAGCACACTGACAGTGCCTTTGATGTTAACGAGCATGCCCTTAGGCTCAAGGCAGTATGTACACACAGATACCAATGCACATGGCAAACTTGTGAAAAAGAAAAGTTTTCTCTCTTACAGATGAGTGACAGGAAGGGAAAGTCAGACAAAGAAGTGATGTGGGTGCAAGGAAGAATGAAGAAGGACCAGCATCCATTAATGTAGTTGAACACCAGAGAATAGCAAGCCAAAGTTTGCTTTAGTTGGCTACTTCTCAGCACTCAACTGAGAGGAAGGTTCTGTAGTTCAAGAACTGAGATTCTGCCTGGTTTTGCTGCACAAATTAAAATGTATTTGATAAGCCTCCAAAAAGGGAACCTTCTGACACAAGTACCATGTATCTGGGTTCAGTCAACAAAAACAGTCAGCTAAAGATGGAGTGCAAGACATCCTACTCCCAAAAGCTTTCAAACAGCCCTCTGGAGCCAAACCTCTGAACTCTCACTAGCCTCATAAGCCCGAACATACTTGCATCTGGCTTGCAATTGTGTTTTCATGCTGCACTTTGGAAGGAAAAAAAAGAACAAACTAATTCACATTTTTGAGATGCTGTGGTCAGCTTCCTAACCAAGCCATATGATTGATAAGAGTTCCACAGAACCCTGCTAACTTACAGAAGCATAAAGATGCTGTCGCCTTTGATTTCTAAGCATGTCCTTGTGAAGATGAGATTATGGACCCACTGGGAATGTTATCCATTAAGAGTATGCTGTTTCATGGTTACCATTACTTAACAGTACTTAAAATTGTTAAACTACAAACACACAGGACTGTAGATCTATATTTATTCAACATAGCTGAGATTGTTTCACTACTGCCTCACGCCACAGGCACATCTTTTTGTCTGCAACACAAGAAAAGATCTACTGAGTTTCCTGTGCCACTGCACTACATTATAGCTCACAAAGATTTTCAAACCTAGAGATGCAAGATACAAACTTAAACTGAAAATTCCAAATTACTATTTTACACCAAGTAATAAAGCTTTTATTTTTCTGAAATTAAAAAAAAAAAAAAGCCAAACAACAATAACAAAAACCTGCAATACTCATGCAGATCTTTCTAAACTGCTTGCAGAACAGGTAAGATTTTGACTTTTTGTTTTTCCCCCTGCTGTCTTCTTCCCTTGATTTCTAACAGTTTGGAGAAAGCATGCAGAATCCCCGGAGAGTGATTAATTAAACCAACTAGGAACTCTTCATTGTTTAGGCTCACTAGATAAGGGAGGAGAGTGAGGGAGGGTGAAGAAGGTTTTAGCAATGTTTTGTAAAACACTGGCAAATGTGGAAGGAAAAAAAAAAAAAAAAAAAAGGAGTGGAAGTTCTGGTGTCCAACAGGCACCTTACTTGTTTTCACACAGATGATGCCAGAGACGTGGCCAGACGTCTTCCCTGCAAGCCGCACAAGCGCTGGTCACAGACATTACAAAACCTCTGCATCACACAGGAAGTGGAAGAGCTCATGGGTGGGGAACAGACTTTTGCAAGGAGAAAAATACCTCATCATGAATATTGAACTTAGCAATTTCATATACGTAAGAGCACAAATATAAAATTCTTTACGAAGAAAAAAAAACAAAACCAAAAACCAACAAACCAACAAGAACAAAAACACTGCAAACCTACAAAATGACACACAGAGGATTATTGAAAGAACCTCCTTTTGGCAATCAGTCTAAGTTCACCAGATTCACAAGCACCTCAACTTAGGTTGTTTCAGTCATACAATAAAGAACTCCAAACAACCCTGCATACAAAACACTTCAAAAAGCAAACACTAACAACCAAAAAAAGCCAACCGACCAATCAAAAACAAAAAGAACATTTTGGCTTGGTGAACATTGGCCTATCTTTGTAGCAATGCTTGATGGTCTGAGCCAGAGAAATTAATGTAATAAAAAGGAGCAGCACACTATTATACACACTACTGAATTAGCCATGGCACAGATCATGAAGCTCCTACCAGACACTTAATCAAAATCAAAACCCCTCTTGACTCCTGAAAAGTAGCTTTCTTATCCTATGTAAATTATACTTTCTTAAAACAGTCCTTTGGGAAGTGCCTTCCTGTACCGTAAGAGTGCCTTTTCTTTTGTTTAAACAATACAAAAGAAAACCCAGAGGAAAGTGAAAAGAAAAAGCAGCAGGTCACGGGAGCGCCTGGATTATTGCAGAACCCCACAGCGCACGCAGCGGTTACCGAGCTGCTCAGGGTCCTCTCTACCAAACAGCTCGATTCAAAGCCTGCATCTTTCCAAATGCCAGCCCAGCTCCAGTCAGCGGTTACCGAGCTGCTCAGGGTCCTCTCTACCAAACAGCTCGATTCAAAGCCTGCATCTTTCCAAATGCCAGCCCAGCTCCAATACTTTGAGTCTCCAGCGATTCCTAGAGGCAACTCCACAATTTTCTCCTCAGAGATGCCTGACCTCGATTCTTCCAGCCGCAAGCCGAGGTCAGCTAGGCAGCGATCTGGGGCTTCCCATTCCAAGCACGAAGTCAGAATGGAGCTAAGCCAGCAGGCACGACTCCCACGCTCCCCTCCCCTCCACCAGCAACCGTGAGAGCAACTCCAGAAGCAGAGCCAGGCTCTCGAGGATGCGTGGAGGCGCGGGGGGCAGCAGGCGGGCGGGCAGGCAGAGTCCCCGCTCCGTCTCCCCTTGCCTCCCGATCCCGCCCCAGTTACCACCGTCGGACGAGCTGAGCCGCACCAAAACCGCCTGCCCCGGCCATGCCCTCCCGCCCTTGGGCAGCGCGAGGAGCCCCCGGCCCTCACCGCAGCACCCCGGAGCTCGGCGCCGGCAGCCGCCTCTCAGAGCAGCCCGGCCCGTGCGGCCGCGCCATTGGCTGCAGATCACGTGCCGCGCGGGCCCCGCCAATCAGCGCGCGCCTGCGGGGCGCCTCCGAAAGTTTCGTTACTTTTCAAACGGCGCCGGGGGCCGGGGCCGGCGCGACCCGTCCCGGCCTGCCCGCGGCGCACGGCCCGCGCTCCGGCGGCGGCCCTGCCGAGCCCCTCTCCTGCTGCTCGGTGAGGTGCAGGGCGCATGAGGCTTCCGGGTCAGAATTTGCCACCGTGATGCAACGTTAAGCACATGTGCGGAGAAAAGAAAAGCTTTACTTCTAGGTGCGGCTTTTCTTTCTTCCAAAGGCCTTTTCCGAGGGAGGGAGCAGCACGGCAGTGGCCATAGCTGCCCCATGTCAGCACGATATTTCTAAAGTCCCCTTTTCGCAGCCAAGGAACGCTTCAGCCCGCGTCGCGAGAACAAAGCAGTCTATGAAACATTAGACACTTGTACTCATCTACATCTCAGCACGATGTCAGCATTCCAGAAAATGTGCTGCACACAGACAATGGGACGGAGCTGCAGCTCAACGCAGCCAATAAGATGCATGCCATGCCCTCAGCCCGCAGGATGAGTAGGAAGGCGACGGAGGTATGCGGCAGCTTTCTCACGTGCCCTAGGTGCGCGTTCCTACCCAACCGCGTACACAAACGCTTGGTCATTAGGCGTGTCTGGCATTTGCTTCCCAAGTCAAAACAAAAACACAAATTACCACACAGGTGCAGGTATGCTCCAGCCCACATACACGTGGCTGCATGTCGTGGAGTATCACTTCACATTCCTGCAGCAGGTTTTCAGAACTGCTGGATGACAGGCACCCACGCATGGAGGCCCTGAGCCCACTTCCCTTTCCTTCTGTGACTCAGTACCAGGCCCGGAGCAATCTCATCCTGTATGGACTTAACTGTCGGAACTGGGAATGTGTCTCTCTCAAAGATGTTATAGAAAAATGCTGGGACTGTAGCAATGCGTGTGGAAGCTTTTCCGCACGAATATTCCATTAAGACAAATCTCCATGGCCATGGTAACTCTGACCAAAAAGAAGGAGCAAAACGATTACGCTTTCAAGTCAGATGTTAAGCAAAACAACTCTGTTTTGAGGTCAGATGTTCAAGAGAAGGGAGACAAATTATTGTACGACTCTGAACAGAAAACTAAAGTAGGTATTAGAAAATTGGGTTAATAGCAATTCGCAGGTCTGTCATCACTCGAGAATGTTTTTACAATCAGATGCATTACAGAAAATAACCCACATGCTGTCATAGCATGGCCCCAGCATTTCTTTTTAGCTTTATGCGTAATAATTAATAAATGGCAGATTTCTGCAGTGCTTGGGTTCCTGTGCTGGTTATTTTAATGAGAATGCCTCACTGATCCCTCCATGAAAGCCAAGTGGGCAAAAACGTACAGACTTAGAGTTCTGGTAAAGTTACAACACTTTCTCTTTTGGCAGCAAGCTTCTTACGGGGGAAAAAAAGGATCTGCTTTGCTGCAAGACTTTGGCCCAGATTTCTGAACGAACTGTTAAACTGTGAGACAGTCGTGTTTGTAGAGACAGCAACAGTAAAATTACAAATAGAGGCAGAGTTGTTGAGACAAGGACTATTAGTAGCACAAGTGTTTGAGGAAAATACAAATGTGCAAAGTTAGAAAATCCTAAAAAGAATAAAGTCAATAATCTTCAGCAGGTTGGCAGTGTCACCCACACCAATAGACCCAGTGAGTCACAGGTTATTAAAGCTGAGGTAGCAGTGGTACCCCTCCTTTTCTTGATGCTTGGCCAGTAGAATTCAGGTTTTTTATCAGGAGGCAGGGACCATGCTAATGGCTAATCCAGTGGTTTGTGGGAAACTTTTCTTTTTTGCTAGCCAGCAAAAACTTTGCACTTTTTAAAGCTGTATATATCTTACTTATGGAATTTTTAGTGCAAAGCTATCGATGCCCAAAGTGACCCACATAGGTCATATAGGGCAGGACATATAGGGAGGCCAGGCACTTCCAATAAAATCAGCAAACAGCAGATTTTTTTAACACTTCTGACATTTAACTGCTGTCCTCAGTCTTAGGACTTGCTGCCTTTAAGGAAACAGGATCTTGAAAGTGGTTACCTGTCCTTCCCTGGCAACCTTCTAAGATTTTTTGTGTGCAAAAAAAGTTCTAAGTGAAAGCTTAAACTCTGCACAAGGCGCCAAAAATTATTACCCGCAGGGGTCCAGGTCAACACCATGGCAAACTCCTCGCTGGCCGCAGGTTCTGGACAGCATGGAGAACTGCTTCGGTTACCTGGGAGGGCAGGCTCCTCCACAAGCAGCTCTGCCCGGCCTTGGTGTAACGAGGCTGAGACCCACCTCGTGGGTGTAGGGTGGGGGTCTCTCCTCAGTGGTCCCGCCAGAAGGGCCCCGGGTGCGCTTGAGCAGCGCATCCTTCATCTCCTCAGGTGCCGCCTTCGTCCCCTCGAGGCAGCTCCGGCTGGAGCTGGCCGCGGACAGCACCGCAGCCCCCCGACTCCGGGCTAGGGTGCCGCCTGGTCCCGCCCCGGCCTGGACGTCAGCCCGAAGAGCCAGGCCTGAGGCCGGTTTAAAAGCCACAGCTAGCGGCCTGGCCCGGCCTGGCCCGGCCCGCTGCGCGCCGCGGGGAGGAGCAGGGAGCTGAGCGTTACGACAGCCGCCTTGCGGCAGCGACTGCTTTCCGGCGCCCCGCGTCGCTTGACGGCAGAAGGAGCAGAGAGGGAGGAGGGAGGACAACAAAAGGAAGGGGTGTGAGGGGCCGCGGTGGCATGTGAGGGGCGGTGGCTGAGGGCGGCTCAGGTGAGGTGAGACGCGGCGGGCGGGGACAAAGCAGAGCCAAGTCAGACGCGGCGGCTCCCGCTAGCCCGGGGCTGTCTCCGCTGTTCCGTGGCAGCGGGAAGGCCCCGAAGGAACGTCGCGGTCGGGCAGGGACGGGGCCCGCACTGTGCCCAGGCATAGTTGCACGGCAGTCCCAGCCCGGCGCCTCCCCGCGGCGGGAGCGGCCGTTCGCCCGACAGCGCCGCAGGGTGCCGACGCTGTTTGCTGGGCTGGGGAGAAGGTCCAGGCCTCGCCGCTGCCCTTAGGGCTCCCGGCCAGGCCGGGCTGGGAGCACCCGCGGAGCTGCGAGCCGCAGAGGGCAAAGCACGGGCGTCGTAGTTAACTTGTTTATTTGCTTTAATAACCGCTTTAATTCCTAAACGGTAATGGTGCTACTAGACATTTTAAAAAGTAACATACTCTAGAAGTGTGGAACTCGATTAATGATATTTTATACAGCATGATTTTGGAGTACCTAAGGTTCGTGTGAATAAACATTTCTACTTAAAGCAAAAATAACGTGGTTAAAAATAACGCTGGGGCAAATGTAATGCTGTGGAATGTATTCCATGGTTATTGCATTTAACGTTTAGGGCAAAAAACCTGAAGGAGTGTAGTCTGAGTACAGTATATTGTTGTAGACTAAGAAGCCTTTATTGCAGATCTTGTTTTTCCTGGTGCAGTGTGGCTGGGCCTTAAGTTCGTTGTGGTTCTGTACAGCTAAATTGATGTGGTCTGCTGTGGGGCAACTGCAGAATTAGTAAAAGTATTTGTAAATCACATTAATGATTGAAAGCTGCATTTAAACACTAACTGTGCTGTGCTTAGTGCATTTTGAATATAGTTGCAAAAACAATGAATATGCAGTTTAATTCTTCCAGAGGAGTTCACTTTCACTTATTTTTGTATTTACCGATGAGCTGTTCTTGAAAACTTACCTCGTGACTCCTTTTTCTAGGGCACCACATTGGAAGTTTTAGGGAATTATTTAATGACAGCAGCAGTGCATTATGGTGGCTCTAGCTAATATCACAATGCTTTCTTCAAACTGTCTCACCTGTGCTGCAGGTCATCAGAAATATCCCTCTACTAAAGATGAGTAGTCAAGGCCATGTCCTGTATGCCTAATTAAATCTAACATAAATAATGCAGGTTCAGTGATCCAATAGTAGTGGAATTCATAAGACCAATATGGTTTATCTGTCTTACCTTAAAAGTTATTTAAAGCAAGCATTTTTTTTTTCTTTAGCAGGTGGAAAGAATGAAAGGAAAGAGGGATGAAAGAATGTTGAACCTTTTTGTTTGGCTGTATGATGGAAGGAAACAGGACAGAGAACCTCAGCAATAGATCATTTGGATGGCTTCAGCAGCAAGAGAATGATGTTAAACCATGGCTCTGGAAATTCTCTAATTGCTTTTCTGTTGCTGAACAGTCTTTGCCTTGCAGTGCGAAAACGGTAATTTGCTGCTTTACTAAAAGCATAGTTGTTGTCCTGTTACAGAGTGGTGTAACTAACTATACCTAACTAGTCTGCTGTGGGGAGGGGAGAAAGCAGTTACTAAGGTAAGTGCAAAAATCTGTCTGGGAATTTAGGGACTTCAGTTGTGTCCACAGCTTTCATCACTCTTGATGAAAGCAGGTGAGTTGCTCTGCTTGCCAGGCTTTACTCTACAGCTTTGTTTGGAATAATGTGGCTGAGTGCCTAAAACGTGTGTGTGGCACCCTCTTGAAAGCTCTCTGAAGTTATTGTGGAAGGGTAGAGTGGGAAAGTAGTCTTCATGCTTCCAGGTTTTCGTCAGTTTAGTTAGGAATTAAATTTAGAATTTTCTGAATTATTACTATAGAGTAGCTACAGCAATTGTGGATACTGCTCTTTGTGAATGTCTGATTTTTCCTTTCTTCAGTTCTGTAAACCTACACGGTTATATCTAACATGCAAAGTGCTACAGAACAATGCAACACAACGATGTGAGCAAGCAAACTCCAGCTGTTAAGCAGCATTCATGCATGTTCAGGCTGACTTTCAGTAAAAGACATGGGAGAAACAGAGAAGCATGTGCCTTGTGGTGTTGCTGTCTCATGCATTGGGGGTTAGGAAGGGAGCTGCCATAAATTCTGGAATTTAGCAGCTAAACCAGTTTCAGAGAGATTTTTGGCAGAGTGTCTTCAATTCATAAGATGTGACATCAAGTAGAAAGGAATGGTTTTGAACTTAAGTAATCAATTATTCAATACTGTTTGGTAGGAAGTGCATTAAATTCAATTTGGGAAGTAAAACTTGTTCCGAAGTGCTGGCCTCAGGCTCTGGAGCAGCGAGTTGTATGAGGATTAGTCATGCTGACCTTGACTGTTCTGGTGCTTCTCATAATCTTGTTTAATTTTTGCTGCTGTCATTTAAAGCTTGTGGTTTGTGTACAGCCTTTGTGCCTGTACATCTTGTTATCTTTGAACAGGTAAAAAAGCATTTGTGTATTCTTGTGAAAATGTAATCTTTTCTGTCCTCTGTTAGTTTACTTCCTTGATATAAATTCTACCTCCAAATGATGAAGTTTTTTACTTTACGTCACATCCATTTGCTCTCGGAAGAAATCTTTTGTTTGCTTTTTGGCTGCAGAGTATCTCACAGCCTTCTGTTTCACAGACACATTGCTACGTGGCTTATAGCTTTTTGATTTCATAGTGTCCAAAATCCACTGACACCAGTGTAGCTCTAGCTGGCACATAAGACTGACATGTTTGGTTTAGTGTTTTACATGTTCAGACAGTGAAGTAATAGTAATAAAGACAACACCACTCAATTTCTGTTACTTACAATTTGAATTGTAAAAGTCTAAAAACACACTTGCTTGAACTATGAAACTCTTGGTTTATTTATGTGTCTGAATGTAGCTGAACTTTCACTTTCCAGAAAGATTACATGGAGAACAAGAAAGTTGCTGCAGAATTGAAGGATGCTTCATCTCTTCATAATGCTGGCTCTAAACGGTTTCCAGCAGTACCACTTCCTGATGTTCACCCTCTTCAACAGCAAATACAGCTTTCACCTGGCCTGAAAGTAAGCTGCTGTGCTCATGGCCCTGACTCTTCCTGTACTCCACAAATGCATTGTGGTGGTGGTGGTGGTAATTTGGTTCACCCTGGCACAATATTAGACTCCAAAAGCACTGGGACGATTACTTGTCAAGTGGGGTCAGGATTTACTTGTCAGTCTGCATCTTCACTGAAGAACCCTCCAGCTAGAAGCAATTTGTCAGGCATAGTGAGTGAATTCTCAGGCATGTGTGTAGAAAACAGTGTCTCTTCCTGTCAACATCTGCCCTGTTGTGGAAAACTCCATTTCCAGTCCTGTCATGGTAACATGCACAAGCTGCATCAGTTCCCAGCCCTTCAGAGCTGCACGTCTTCTGGCTATTTCCCTTGTTCTGAATTCACAAGTGGGGCTCCAGGTCACTTGGATGAGCATATTGCACAGTCGGAGCTAACATCACATGTGTGCACCAACCCTTTGCACCTAAACATGGCACCTTCCCTTTGTGTAAAGGGCTCTCACTACTGCAGTGACTGCTTGAGCAAGGTTTGTACACGTCCTGTTTCTCCTTCATTACGCGTGCTATATGGCTAATGTTGAAGTAACGTTACTTGAGCAAAACACAGCTTCTGCAGGTTGCAGCTTGCATCCTCCTAGCTGGTGGAACACAGTCCAGCTGTACCAGATACCCTTTTTGGAGACTCCTTTCCTAGGTAATTCAGTTTGCTGAGAAGACTAAAGAGGCTTTCATGATGTTTAGCTTACGGGGGATTTTTAACGTACTTGAGCAGAATTTTGACTGGATTTCAAAGACCGTTACCTCTCTTGGACAGCTCCAATTAAAACATTGCATAGCAAGGACTGAGAAAAGGCTAACAGTTTACATGCACTCTCGGCCAGCTGATGACTAAAGGCCTGTTTGTGAGTCAAGTGGACTGCCTGATGCTGTAAGGATAGTCTTGTTTTGGTGTGATAGGTCTTAGCTCAGTCTTTCCAAATTTGTAATTTATATTTCAATACCAATGTCATAACTCTCAGAAGTCATTTAAGACTCTGCTTGAATTTTAATGGGAATTTCAAGTGGAATGATACACAACTTTGCAAGCTGTTACTTAAATTTCCAGATTTGACTTAATGAAAAAATGTTTCCATTTCAATAGATGGTGAATAATATGTTGGCCACTTTTTTTTTTTGACAGAGAGATGATTCAGCCTTGTACTCCTGTGCTGATTTCACATGCTTGGTTGAGGGGTTTTGTTTATTTACTTATTCATTTTAGAATACTTGCTAATACTTATTAAAGGTGACATGTCTCGATGTGCTGTTGTGGTATAATGTTTCCTTATGTTTGGAAATTGAGCCGAGTATGGTAAGAAACTGTAGGGTAGAAGCTTACTTCGTGCAGTGATAGGTTGTTAATTGGCTGTGTAAAGTACATCTTCACTTGCTTTTAGTGCAGAAGGTAAACAGTGTTTCTAGCAAGGAGTGGTGTGTGTTGATATTGTATGCTAAATTAGTATGTATTTTGAAAAATTGTTCCAACAGCCAACCAGAAACAGCCTAGCTGATGCTACTAAAATCTGGCCAAATATTCCTCCTCCAAGTGCACAGACTGCATCTGTTCCTATCCCAGTATGTAATGGCTGTGGAACCAAAGGAACGGGAAATGAGAAGAGTTTGCTACTGGCGAGCAGCCTTGGCAAATCACCGCAGAAATATGGTAAACCACATTTTCTTGAAACGTGGACTTAATAGATGTCCTCTCTAAATACTACTGAAGAGTTCTCTTGAGTTGCACTGTTCTCTGGAAATTCTCTGAAATCATTGAAGACTAAGCAGTAAATACCCTGTTTCTGTTTTGCAGAGTCATGACAAGGGTGTAGGTTTTGAGTATCTAGTTAGCTTCCTGTATTGTTTTTCTGTAGAGCTTGTTTCTATTCTGTTGCTTGGTTTTGACCTGTGAGGATTCTGTACTGGTTTTTGTGTTTCATTTCCAGTTTTGTGGCGATGAAATGGGTATATAATGTTAATTCAAAATTAAATACTACTGAGAGCGTTGAAACACCGGAAGCTTCATATGCATTTCTTAGTCTCTGAATAGCAGAAACTCTTAACCTGAGTCCCCTGAACTGTAGGATACCTTTTTTGTTCCGTGTCACCTTAAGTTTCTGTAGTCTCTGTCACTATACTGGATATCTTATCCACTTCTGTTGGTGCTTTATCTAATGCACACTGTAAATTTGAACAGCTTTCATGTTTCACTTTTGTTACTGGTGTATAGCACCTGCTGAGTTTAGTGTAACACAACTTCACAGAGTTTTCACGGTGCTTGCCACTTAAGCATTTGATAACTTCTGCTAATAGATTACTTGGTGACTTGAATTTAAAAGCTAAGCTGAACTTGTATTTTTACCCTAACTTAAGACACTAAACTCCTATTAAGGAATCTAAAAAGAGTCTTAGAGAACATGAAGTTGAACTTGCATTCCTGGGGGTGTTGTCTGAAACAAAGCTAACTGTGCCAAGTTCACAGTATCTTAAGTTTAAAGTGAGCTGTGTTAAACCTGCACAGGGTCTCCGGAAGTTGCAGTAACAGGCCAAGTTCTGGAAAACTTGCCCCCCATTGGAGTCTTCTGGGATATTGAAAACTGCTCAGTTCCCACTGGTCGTTCAGCTGTAGCAGTTGTGCAGAGAATTCGTGAGAAGTTTTTTAAAGGTCACAGAGAGGCAGAATTCATCTGTGTATGTGACATTAGCAAGGAAAATAAAGAAGTTATTCAGGAGCTGAACAACTGCCAGGTATCTAAATGGCATCTACTTGATGTTCTTGCTTGAGAACTTGTGTCCTCTGTGCTCTAATAGTGATTGCTGCTCTCTGAACCTTTATGGTAGCTTTTATGTGTTTTAGTGCATGATTTTATAATGGGTGGAGTCTTTAATGCTGGACTTCCTTGATATGATACTTCTGAAGACTGAAACTGCATTGTGTTGTGTGTAAATTACTGGTTCAGCTTTATTCAAAGCGTACATGGTGTTTCTAGTGTTATCTCAAACCTTTGGCTAAGCCATTACCTATGATTCTGTAAACATAACTTTCGTACTGCTGTTAGTGAATACAGTGCTAGTATGCTGTTGGTGAGGAGTTGTATCCATTGGGGCACCTTTAACACTGCATAGTTTTTCCCCAATACCTTTATGTTTCTTGGTATTTTAAAACTTTATATGTGTTTCTTAGAAATGCCCTTCCCACCCTCTGAATTGCAGATACTGTAACATTCAGGTTGACAGTTTATCTGCTTTTGTGTGGTAAAGTTAATGATAGTAAATCCTTACTGTCACCCTTCTATTTCAAATGAAAGCTTATGGAATGTTTTTAAGGTATGTAAATTGTTCTTGCAGCACCATAACAGAAGTCACCCCTGCTGAACAGCTAGGGCTGAAGTTCATTGCTAATAGAACAGTTTGAGATCTGTACACACATTTCATGCACACCTACATTTGTTTACCTGAAAAGGTGCATGTGAAAACTTGTATTTGTTAGCTAAAGAAAGACTTGTAAGCAAGCACAGTTCGGTCAAGCTTTTTCTTTAGAGCCTGTCCGTGTATTTCCTCCATAGGTGACTGTTGCACACATCAATGCTACAGCAAAGAATGCTGCTGATGACAAACTCAGGCAGAGTCTTAGGAGATTTGCTGATACACACACTGCGCCTGCCACCGTGGTTCTTGTGTCGAGTAAGTGCTTGTGGTACTCAGCTGCAGCATACAACTTAGTTCCTCTCATCAATAGTGTTGTGTGTGATGCTGTTCTGCTTTACAAGGGTCATGTTTAGAATTAACTTTAATGGAATTGCTCAAGAATTATTGATTATGTCAGTGGCAGCAAGGGGAAAACAGGGTCTGTAGGATGAGAACTTGTTTCAGTTAAAGCAGCATTGGAATTTTGTCTCATTTGGTGTCAGATATATAAATAAATACACTCTGAGGGTAGACAGCTTTAGCAGGAGGCTAATAAAAGAAGGCTCACCAAGTCTCCTGTGTGATAATCTTTCAGAGTGCTTTGAGCAAAATGTATTTGATGTGGTTTTTCACTTGTGTAGCAGTATACTCCACAGTTAAACATGCAAGCCGCTCAGCTCATGGCCATGTGTTGCCTGGGCTTTCTTCCTAATGCTAAACAAGAGCTTGCTGTGGAAGTGTGCAGTACCAGTGGAATGCCTTGCTGCTAAGAGCTGTTATTAGAAGGAAGCCCTTGTTGGTGTCTGACTGCGAACTGCTGATTTAAATGAGGTCTTTTGACAAGCCTTGTAGCTCTTGGTGCTTTTTCACTGGAAACTATCAGTGATAAACAGAACTTGTCAAGTGAGATCTGAGGTTCTGCTAACTGAGTCTGTTTTGTGGTTGTGCTTTGGGTTTTTTGGTTGGTAGGGTTTTGGCTTTTTCACATGTTTTTGTGTTGTTTTCCCCCCCCCCCTTCTAGCGGATGTTAACTTTGCTCTGGAGCTCAGTGACCTGAGACATAGACATGGCTTTCAGATCATTTTGGTGCATAAAAACCAAGCTTCAGAAGCACTCTTACATCATGCTCATGAGCTTATTTGTTTTGAAGAATTTATTTCAGACTTGCCACCAAGGTTACCACTGAAAGTGCCGGTAAGGTTTTTAACAACAGATGCTCTAAGGTGTCAACTTCCTTCCTCCCCCACTTCTAATTTATGGGCAGAGCAGGCTGAGATATGGTGAGACGTGATGTCTATTGTGTCTGTTTCAGTTACTACCGTGTAAATGTGTGCTTTCTGCTGTAAGACTGAAAGAATGAAATAGGAAGATGTCATTAACTGAAAATAATAGCAAGGTCACATTATTATCACTAAATATTTTATCAGGTGATGTGTCTTACATGCTTTGTACTGGCAGATCATCAGAGTAAGAACTTTAGCTGTGCATTTAAACAACTCTGTGATGCATTTTTAACTGTTTTGAGTGACAGTCTACTGTGGTTGTTATAGGGTTTGGTTTTTTTGGTTTTGTGTTCCTGACTATTCCCTCTGGATTTGCAGTGTTGTCTTTGCACAGCACTTGTAGCTTTCTCTTTCTTTGAAATAACTTCCTGATCTGTGTATTGGGTTGGAAGTGGTGATACTCTCTTGCCTGGACAAGTGATGAGGTATTGATCAGGTATTGTCTTCTAACAATATTGGAGATGGCAATTTGAGGATCTACTTTGGTCTGAGAGTTTTGCAAACAAATTGAATGCTTCCAAAAAGAATGCCTTGGGGGAGGTGTGGGAGGAGAGCATGTCACCAGAATCAGCTTTAAAATACTGGCTTTGAAGAAGAGGCTGTAGTGACATGAATTAAAATCTTACTCCCTTTAAACAGGCATGCCATACCCTGCTATATGTTTATAATCTACCAACAAACAGAGACAGCAAAAGCATCAGTAACAGACTCCGGCGTCTGTCAGACAACTGTGGAGGGAAGGTGCTGAGCATTTCTGGCAGCAGTGCCATTCTCCGCTTCCTGAACCAGGAAAGTGCTGAGCGGGCTCACAAGCGAATGGAGAATGAAGATGTTTTTGGCAACAGAATTGTAGTGTCCTTTGCTCCCAAGGGTAAAGAGCTTAGCGAAACAAAAAATGCCAGCTTTGTGGGAACTGAAAAGGTGAAGTCCCCCAAAAAAGTGAACAAGAACACAAAGCTGTGCCTCCTCAACAAAGACTCAGGTGATCAGTCTTCTGGCACCAAAGGCTCTGCTGGTAGAGGACTCCTGGTCCATGGATCTGTCAGACCAACGAGTGTTAAAAGCTTGCAGGTACTGTTGTTAGACTTTCTTTAGTGTTCTTCCTTTTTCTTACGCTCTGAGGATTGCTTGTGACATCTTTACCATGTCAGTCTGATTTAACAAGTAACTCCAACGTACGGTGAACTGTCATTGTTTCCTTGGAAAGCAGACAAATTTGAGAGTTGTTT
This sequence comes from Ramphastos sulfuratus, assembly GCA_013399055.1. Taxonomy (NCBI): domain Eukaryota; kingdom Metazoa; phylum Chordata; class Aves; order Piciformes; family Ramphastidae; genus Ramphastos; species Ramphastos sulfuratus. The sequence goes on along the minus strand of WBNM01014605.1, from coordinate 70,994 downwards.
TTTCCTTTTCCCTACCTCCTTTTCCTCAGTTTGAGAATACTGCTGGTACTTACTGCTGTGTCTCAAACCTTAGGCCAGCTTTGGCTTGTGTATTGGTGTTGAATATAACATCTAGAGTGATCCACTTTCCTAGTTTTAAGGAAATTTAGGGTAGATGTACAGTGTAGCAAAAATATTTTAACAGATTGACAATATCTCTCCCTGAAAATGAAATGTTTCTGGTTATGAAATGCCAGTGAAGATACTGTTAAAGAAAAATGTATTGGTTATCTTGGCTTCCATCACAAGTAAAGCCTCTAGCAAGCAGTGTCTAGTTCATTTATGCTAACCTTTCATCTGTTTCATACAGGAGCTCTGCTACCTTGAATCAAAGATCATCAGTAGAAGTACTGAACATCAGCAAGAACATTTAAGAGAACAAATTCCTTCTCCTCAGAGCAACTCCAATGCAGCAGTGGTTCCTGTGTCTCTGGCAACCAAAAAAACTGGAACAGGAGAATCATCCTGTAAAACTAATCAGAAGTATGTTCAAAAATATAAACAGCAAAAAGCTAACTTTGTTGTGTTTTTAAAAGTCAAAAAAAGCTAACTGTTTTCAGTGTGGTTTCTGCAACATAATGTTTTCTTTTTCTTATATATATTTCTAAGTAGAAAAGAGACCTCTGCTCCCAGAAGCATTACCAACTCCCCTGTAGATAAAAAAGACAAAGATGAAGCTGTATTTCAGGTCAGCTATCCTTCTGCTTTCAGTAAGCTGACAGCCTCAAGACAACTCAGTCCTTTACTCATGTCTCAGAGCTGCTGGTCATCTCGGTAAGTGCCTTACGTAGGAGGTGAAGTGAGACTTCACCAGTACATATATTGATAATGACAGCTGCATGTGGAGTTATGTAGGCTAAGCACATTAATATACTGATTTCTGTGGAGCCAAACAAAAGAACGATGATGCGTCATAAGAGCTAACAGGGTGGATATAAATAGAAGATGTAATGAGCTCTTTCAGAAGCTTACTGTGTTACAATTGTTTCCTGAAAACTTTTGTCTTCAAAACCTCTGGAAATTTTGTACGTCCTATAGACATCTTACTCCTCTTAATTGTACTGCCTTTGACATTCCCAGTAATTTGTCCAGGCCCATTCAGTTCTCATAGATGTAAACAGCTGATCTTTGCCAATTATTGAAGTCACGTGAGTGAGTTTGACTTTTTTTAATGCTAGTAATGTAACAGAAGACTTGGTGCCAAAAACAAAATGGGGTGACTTTGAAAGATAATATGAATGATTTTCCCCTTTCTCATGGAAAATATTTATCTTGCCGTGAATGTTGTGCTTCTGGCAAAATGAGTTTTGTCTGCACACAGGTACTAAACAGATACCTTCTAAGTGCTGGATTTGTGCACTTGGCTCGTGTCTGCTTTCTCATTAACTTTGAGGTCTGTATATCAGAGTAATGCAGTAGCTACATTATCTTAAATACTTTTGTTTTGCCCAGGAGTATGTCTCCAAACCTCTCCAACAGATCATCTCCACTCACATTTAATGTGGTAAATCATAGCAGTGGTACTGACTGTCTCGATCCTTTTGCGAATGGTGCAGACGTCCAGGTCAGCAATCTGGATTACAGATTGTCCAGGAAAGAGTTGCAGCAAAACTTACAAGAAATTTTCTCAAGACACGGCAAGGTGAAGTCTAAAATACCTTCAATAAATGTTGTTTGAAGTACTTCTCGTTGTGTAGTTAGAGATGTATTTCTGATCTAGACTAAAGCTGGGGAGGAATGGCAAGCTATCCAAACAGTATTCTACGCTTCCTGTTTTAAAAAGGAGATGTTGTGGTTTTCCTTAAAGACCGGATCATCGCTTGCACTAGGTTCTTAATTTGCACATGGTCTCCATAGGTCTGATACCCTACATCTTGGTCTATTAAATTCCTAATGTCGACAGCTTGCTAGCTGTGCAGGGAAAGCCTTGGGCTTTAGCTGCATGGTATTTTAAAGCTGTAAAGCTGAATTCCTGGTGTCAGCTTAGAAATTGGTATAAACTAAGTTTCTGTTCTGAATCAGAAGTGATCACAAAATGTGGTTCAGTGAAAAGTAACTGTGCAAGCAGAGGTCATTTGTACAGTGGTCCTCTGCTTTGTAGATGGCATTCTTCTGGCACAGTCTCTTACGTGGGAAGGCGACAATTTGTGTCAAAGCAGTATCAGTGCCTTGCCTTCATCAAGGCTCACTGCATTTGGTTCTTGCCTGCCATGTCCTGTTGGCCGTGGTTCATTGTACTCCGTTCCCTTTTGCATTGTCTCTCCTGGCCAAAGCAAGATTCTACTACTCCTGCTGGCCTTGGGCTGATGTTTCGTGATAAATGTGTAAGTTGTTCTCCTCCTTGAAGGTAAAAAACGTAGAGCTCAGTCCTCATACAGACTACCAGTTGAAGGCTACAGTTCAGATGGAAAATCTGCAAGAAGCAATTGGTGCTGTCAACAGTCTTCATGGATACAAAATTGGCAGTAAAAGGATCCAAGTCTCTTTAACAACAGGGGCTACTAGTAAATCACTCTCTCTGCTCAGGTAATAAGCACTTCTGTGGCATCTTAATTGTTGTAACACATGTTTAGTAGATGGGAGTTAAAATATTGAGCAAAGAAATGACAGAAAAATAAAGTGACTTCTGTCTTATGAGCTGATGAACATGTTAAATATAACTAGGCCAGTCTTCAGCATTTTTACACTGTTTATTGTAAGTTGCATCTTGAAGAGGCTAAATCTCTTTTGTGTTTAGTTGTTTCGTAATACTGGTGAGCCTTGGTCTGACATATTTAGTTTGCAGCAGAGTTAAGATTACACTTGGCATCTTTATTTCTTTTTTTGTCTAGGGAAGTCCATATGAATTTTCTTTTAAGGCTGGGATATGAGGTTTAAGTGTTTTTGGTGTTTCTGTTCTCTATATGGAAGAAATGCTGGTGCTAGTGTCTTGTTTCAATTTCAGTTTTTTTCTTACTGAAAACGTTAGGAAAAAAGTTGTCTTTGTCTTTCACTGGGGAAAACAGTGCCTGGAGCATAAAGTATCCTGCAATTGCTTACTGTTTGCTGTTGTACTCTATAGCTTCATTTCATTCTTGCCTTTTATGCCTGTTCAAAGGAAAATGAAAATGAACAGGCTGGTAACTTATGCAGCATCTTTAATGTTGCACCTTAGAGACGTTCAAAGTGTTGCCACCACCTGTGAAAGATGCAGCTCATTCAGAGATGTTGCCTGAGCAGTTAGCAGAAATGTTACTGCTTCTGATCTGAGGTGTCAGCTTCTGTAGTGCTGGGAGGAAAGGGAAAGCAATTTGTCCTGCTAAATTTATAGTTCACAGATGCATCTATAGATACCTCACCAGTCTGGGCTAGAAACTAATGCCAACAGGTTAGCTTTGTGCTAATGTTGCAAACCTTCTGTTATAGCTCAGAAACGATGTCCATTCTGCAAGATGCACCTGCTTGTTGTCTGCCTGTGTTCAAATTCTCAGAAATCTATGAAAAAAAGTGAGTTCTGAATTGTTTGTTTTCTCTAATACTTCTGAAAGAAGCCTGATCTTTTGTTTACAGGCAATTAGAGCAATGGAATGGAGTTACGGGGTTTTGGGGTTTGTGTTAGGTGTTGCCTCAGGACAGATATGCTGCAATTTTCTTAATTCAGAGGCTTTTCATAGAGGGCTTTCATGTCAGCGTTTTCTGTCACTGATCTACATTGGGGCGAACAGGTTAGTTACCTCACGTGGAACAGTTTCTAGCATATTCTTCTTTATTAAACAACAAATGCAAGTGACTGCATTCTGCCTGTGTTTCTAATATGCATTTATCTCTTCTCTTGTAGATTTGGGCATAAGTTAACCATATCAGACTTGTATAAGCTAACAGACACTGTGGCGATCCGCGACCAAGGGAATGGGCGGCTGGTGTGCCTTTTACCCAGCAGCCAAGCCCGGCAAAGTCCCTTGGGATCTTCACAGTCACATGATGGTTCTTCAGCAAACTGTAGTCCTATAGTATTTGAAGAGTTGGAATATCATGAGCCTGTTTGTAAGCAGCATTGCCTGAATAAAGACTTTGTGTAAGCTGTGTATAAAATACATTAAAATCTTAAAGTATCTGAACAGCACTTGGGACAGGCAGGTGTGTAACAGCTGAGGTGGCTGTTGGTACAGTGTGTTCTAGGCACTGCTCATATGCTTAGAAGAATGTCAGGTGGGAAATAGTGAGATGGCACTGTGGGTTTTCTAGGCAGTTCTTATAGCTCAGTCTCTTCAGGTAAGATACAGGTATTCTAGCACAGCTGCCAAGGTTCAGTAGTTTTTAAGTAGAAGCTGAATGGTTGTGTGGGAAAGTTATACATACTAGAGATCTCTCTCAGCCTGAATTTTATTACATAATTATGGCTGAACCAGATCATTGTCCTCTGGCTACGTACAAAGTGATTCATGGTGGGTAGAAGAGTTCCTGAAACTATGTATTGTGTTTTATTCAGCAGCAGCCATATTGTGTTACTAGAGTTACTAGGTATTCACTGTTAACTGCCTGGTATGTGCTGCTAAATTTAGCTTATTATTAGCTAAACTTTTAGCTAAATTATCAGCTTAATTTTTTCAAATTAAAATGTAGTCTTCTCACTATTGCTTGTCGTCCTGAAACTTGCTGCAGCTCTAATTTTTGTGAAGAAAAGATGGGAGGTGCTTTGACTGTACAAAGCAGTAGTGCCAGCCTGTAGCAGCGCATTGTATGCATGCTGTGATGAGGATATTTGTAGATGAGGATATTTGTAGAGTGAGCGTATGAACTTCAACCTCTTGTTTTCACAGTGAGCATGAGTTTGATCCAGATTCTTACAGAATTCCTTTTGTGATTTTGTCTCTGAAGACATTTGCTCCCCAAGTCCACAGTCTTCTACAGACACATGAGGGTACTGTGCCTTTATTAAGGTAAATTATTTTGATGTAGACTTTTAGTGTAAGGGCTGATAGGTTAGAGGTTTAAAACTTTATCATGTCTGGTTAGTGCTCTGAAAATAGCTGTTCTAGAAAAGCTGTGGTTCTTACATCAGGCAGTGTCTCCTGTAGCAAATAAGTGCCTATCCGTGTTGAATTCTTGTTGAGAATAACCCCCACACTTGCTTCAAGTGTGCATTTTGTGAAGATTTCTCTAATGTATTGATAAGCTGTTGAATCCTTTTCCTCAAAGTGTCTCAAAAGAATGCTGTTTTTAGGATAATTGTTGTAGTGGCATTTTAGTGCATAATGAAAGCTTTTTTTTCTTCTCTTCTGAAGTTTTCCTGATTGTTATGTGTCAGAGTTCAGTGATCTTGAAATAGTGCCAGAAGGCCAGGGTGGTGTTCCTTTAGAACATTTGATTACCTGTGTTCCTGGAGTTAATATTGCCACTGCTCAAAATGGAATTAAAGTCATTAAATGGATACATAACAAGCCACCACCTCCCACTACAGGTAAGCATTTCTGTTCAGAATCCTTTTTTCCAAACTAGCCTTTGGGCTATAAAAATTAGGATAAATTAAACTACTTGCATAATTGTTAAACTCTTTTTAAAGATAAATTTATGGCTTGAATGTTCTTGTTTTTTTTCCTAGCATGTGCTGTGGCCTGGGTCATAAATAGACTGCAGTGTTTCAAGGAAAAAGTATTAGTGAAAGGTTCAGTAATACAATTTTCTTCTTTGTAGATCCTTGGCTGCTTCGTTCTAAGAGCCCTGTAGGTAATCCACAACTTATTCAGTTCAGTAGAGAAGTGATAGATCTACTTAAAAACCAGCCATCCTGTGTCATACCTGTCAGTAAATTCATCCCAACTTACCATCATCACTTTGCAAAGCAATGCCGTGTCTCTGACTATGGGTATTCTAAGCTAATGGAGCTGCTGGAAGCAGTGCCTCATGTGCTGCAGGTGAGTTACACAGCACTGTTCCTCTTGGAATTGCCATCAGCTGTCTGAGCGCCTGCTTGGTGTTGTGTGGCAGAGGCTATGCGATTACCTCATCCACCTTTTTAAAGAGATGCTTAACTGGACCTTGAAGCCTGATCATCTCTTGATGTTTCTGCATTATTTTCATTGTCCTCACCCTTATGAAGCAAATCCTGGGAAAATCACTTAATCAAAGTCTGTGGAATAGAGTTTGAAGCTACATTTAGCCTCTACTGCTTGGGTAAAGGTTTTGGTTGTACTGTTTGTTGTACGAACCCAGTGGCTGCTGACTGCTTGTAAGTTAGGCTGTGGTTTGTAGTCTGTGATTCAAAGGATTGCTGTGTGAAATCAGTCATGAAAAAAGAAACGCATCAACTGACTGCTGGGCACACCAGTTGTTGTGTCATTCGAAAATGACCAGTACGGGTGTGCAGCAGATGCAGTAGCACTGGCAGAGGAAGCATTTCCTAATTTCTTGATGGCAAGTGACTTAGTACAGGAAGCGTCAATAGCTTCAAGAGGCTGCCTTTCTGAGCACGGTCTTGTATATCCTTTAGTTCTAGCCTGCCCATACAAGGACTCTCAGTGGTTCATGGAAGAATGCCCAGAGGATGCTGGCTGGAAGTGATCAAATGCCACTTTCTTTCAGATTCTGGGCATGGGTTCCAAACGCTTGTTAACTCTGACGCACAGAGCCCAGGTGAAGCGCTTCACCCAAGACCTGCTGAAGCTGCTCAAGTCACAGGCCAGCAAGCAAGTCATTGTGAGGGAATTCTTGCAGGCTTATCACTGGTAAGTTATCTGTAATGAAGTAAGAACAGCTGTGCAGGGTGTACCTTTCAGTGGTGACTTCAAAACCCAGTGCAGGAGAAGTCAGTGCTTAACCTTAGCACAAACCTACATTGCATCTCTGTTGTGATGCGGAAGATCAAAGTTCTACTGAAAGCTCTGCGGCAGGTTTTCTACTTCCTTCAGTGCTAGGTTCAGCTAACTTTATTGGAGTTAGAAATGGGTTGTTGTACTTCATTACTTTCCTTTGAAGCCATGGCTGCACAGTTGGATTAAGCAAGCAGGTCATGGCAGATTAACATAAACACAAGAAAATGTAGTGTTAGGCTTTCTTTACAGGTAAAGTATGGACTGATTGGCATAGATATCCTTACTGCTGTAAGTGGGTCTGTCTGTAACTGTTGAGCAAATACAGACTGAAAGTGCAGCCAAATGGTGCTGTAGAACAGAAGTGGTTAAGACAGTGTAATTAAAACCTGGGCTTGAAAATACTATTTCATGCTGTCACCACAACTTGTTTGAGGCATCCACTGCTTGGTACATAGAGCTTCCTTCCAGCATCAGGTGAAATGTATCTTACTTATCTGGATAGAATGGGTAGGTCATTTGAATTGCAGATGTTTTTCCCCTTTGCTTCAAATGCCAGTGTTCTTGCCAGTACCAGAATGAGAGGGGGTTTTCAGGATTTCAGGTATATTCTCTCAAGTTACACATTTGTTTTGCATGCACAGTATGCATTAATACTTGTACTGTACAATTTTCTAAAATTTGTAGGTGTTTTTCAAAGGACTGGGATATTACTGAGTATGGGGTGTGTGAGCTGGCTGATATAATATCAGAAATTCCAGATACAACCATCTGTTTGTCACAGCAAGATAATGAAATGGTAATCTCTATTCCCAAAAGAGGTATGCTCCTTGTACTTTTACTATTGCCATGAAATTGGGGGGTGGACTATTTTAAAACTGTACTGATTGTGTTTCTGCCCTTGTTATAAGATTATGAACGTATAGCAAATAAGGAATTTATCATTCCAGGAGTACTGAAAATTGAACAGACAAAGCAGTTGTCAGAGTGCCTGCAGAAGTAGGAACATTATATAGTTAAATGTCCTTTGGAAGGATTAGAATGGGTTGCTTCCACGCAGCAAAAATACCAACACATTCGGCCATTTAATGTCTTCTAAAGTGCTGTTCACCTGATATTTTGTACTTTAAACATAAAAGCTTATCAAAGATCCTCAGTGGTAGAAAAATAGAGTGACTTGGTATCATGTGTGATCAAGATGAAAATAACTTTCTTACTGTTTTCAGTGGCATTTTCTAAGTGTTTTGATAAGTAGTTCTTGCTCTGGTTTTGAATTTCAGAACGTACGCAGGAAGAAATTGAAAGAACCAAACAATTTTCTAAAGAGGTAGTAGACTTACTACGTCACCAACCCCACTTCAGAATGCCCTTCAACAAATTTATCCCATCTTATCACCACCACTTCGGTCGTCAGTGCAAACTTGCTTATTATGGGTTTACAAAACTACTTGAACTCTTTGAAGCCATACCAGATGTCTTACTTGTAAGTTTTTAAATCCTAAGCTGTACTAAAGCATTTTTTGAGACCTGTACAACTGTTTCAGGAGGGGTTGTGGTTCTTAACTTTAGTGTGTGCTATAAACTGTGCACCTGGAATGTCAGACAGCCCTATTTAAGAGTGTCTTTGACACAACTCTGAGTAAAATGGTTTTAGCATGGTCAGGTTAAGTTTGTTAACAAATTGAAGTCTTCTAAATGGAATTACAATTACAAAATTAAGTACATCAAAATTAGTTCTAACCATAGAATCATGGAATGGCTCAGGTAGGAAGGGACCTTAGAGATCATCTACTCAAACCCTCCCTGGCATGGGCAGGGACACCTCTCAACTACTCAGCTGCTCAAGGCCTCATCCAAACTAGCCCTTGAATATCACCAGGCAGAAGGCATCCACAATCTCCGTGGGCAAACCTCTTCCAGAGTCTCATCATGCTCATACTGAGGAACTGCTTCCTAAGATCCAGTCTAAACCTGCTTTCCCTCTGCTTAAAACCAAGCTGTGTGGCACAGTCAACTTGCTAGAGGGCAGGGATGCCATCCAGAGGGACCTGGACAGGCTGGAGAGGTGGGCCCAGGCCAACCTCATGAAATTCAACAAGGCCAAGTGTAAGGTCCTGCACCTGGGTAGGCANAGGTTGTGGCTGCTCCCTGCCTGGAGGTGTTCAAGGCCAGGTTGGACAAGGCCTTGAGTGACCTGTGCTAGTGGGAGGTGTCCCTGCCTATGGCAGGGGGTTGGAACTAGATGATCCTTGAGGTCCCTTCCAACCTTACCATTCTATGATTCCCTGTTGTCCTGATGTTAGACACTTCAATGAAAAGTCCCTCTCCAGCCTTCCTGTAGGACCATTTCAGGTATTGGAAGGCAGCTCTGTGATCCCCCTGGAGTCTTCTCCAGGCTGAACACCCCCAGCTCCCTCAGCTGTCCTCATAGCAGAGGTGCTCCAGTCCTTGGATCATCTTTGTGGCCTCTCGGCTTGTTTTAACAGCTCTGTGTTCTCCTTGTGATGAGGACAGCAGAACTGAACGTGGTATTGGAAGTAGGGTCTCATGTGGGCAGAGTTAAGGGGAAGGAGCCCCTCTCATTTCTCTGAAAACTGCTTTAAAAAAGTTAACTAGTTGCCTCTCTTATGGTATTTCATCACTTACATGTCTCTTTCTTGCCATATTGATTATCTGTTGAGGTATGTGAGCCCTGCTACATAGTAAATCATTGCCTGCAGGCACTGAAGTTTAGTTGCAGATTGCACTTTTTTCACCCAGACTAAATAAATCACTTCAACAAAGTTTAATTTCTGTTTCATAGTTATTGGAATGTGGGGAAGAGAAAATTCTCACACTGACAGAGGTGGAACAAGTCAAAGCCGTTGCTGCCCAGTTTGTTAAGCTGCTACGATCTCAGAAAGACAACTGCCTTCTGATGAGTGATTTACTGCCGGAGTACAGTAAAACCTTTGGATACGCACTGCGTCTGCATGACTACGACGTTAGCTCAGTGCCAGCTCTGATGCAAAAACTTTGCCACGTTGTAAGGGTAGGCTTTTAGCTTTGTAGTTTATCCTCTACAAAGTATGCCATGTTGTGCTAAGGTATTTCCTGTCTCAAAGTACAAGCTTCTTAATACTGTGCTCCACAGATAATATTTCATAAAGTTGAGAAGTCTAAAGGGATTTTAAATGCACCTTCTGTACTCCTATGATGGTCTCTGCTCGTTCGTGACACTTCAACTTTTCTGGGAAGACTTGTTCTTATTTTGCAAATAATTAAAAGATTGCATTCTGGTACTTACTTCAACAATTCAAACTGGTTTTCCCCACTTCTAACTGTATAAAAGCAATAATTTCCTGATAGGAGACCGATAACTACTGTGCTTAATGTGTTATCCTAATTCTTTTTTATCTGTGGATCGAGGCTTTGATTTAATGTAAATACACAGATGATCTTACATGTTCATGGAAAAGAGAGGTTGCATGGACATGCTGATTCATTTTCTCTAATTCTTTTAATTTAGGACCTGATGTTCAAGATGGAGTTTAGTGAGGCCCAGCTGGCCTGGAACAGAGTAAAATCTACCATGTGAACAAACCGCTATACAGCTTTTGTGTATTTAAAGTAAATTTACATAAATTTCTTTTGTCCTCTGTGGTTTCAGCTAGAGGAGTGTCACATACAGCTATGCTCAAACCCCAGCTCCACAACTTATTTATACATTAATCTCTTCTGTGTCTTAACTTATTCCCAACTCACTTTTCTAGGTTGTTGACACAGAGTCCGGCAAGCAAATTCAGCTGATAAATAGAAAATCTCTGCGGACTCTGACTGCCCAGTTGCTAGTTTTGTTGATGTCCTGGGATGAAGCATCCTTTCTGTCTGTTGAGCAACTTAAACAGCGTTATGAAACGGTCCATGGCACTTCACTTAATCCCTGTGAATATGGGTTTATGACCTTAACTGAACTCCTGAAGAGTCTACCTTACTTAGTTGAGGTATGTAAGCCCTTTTTCCCGTTCTGGTGTGTTTCATACTTTGAAGAGATATTGTGAGTAGAGGGTTTGGAAATACTCAAATTCTTTCTCTTATCTAACAGGTTTTTACTAATGGTGCAGCAGAGGAATATGTGAAACTTACCAATCTGTACGTGTTTGCAAAGAATGTGAGGTCCCTGCTCCACACTTACCATTACCAGCAGATTTTTCTTCACGAGTTCCTCGTAGCATATAGCAAGCACACGGGAGAAGTGCTGCAACCCAAATCATATGGATGCAATAATTTAGAAGAGCTCTTGGGAGCCATTCCACAGGTGTGAAAATTTCTGGTTTGCACCACTGTGTGCAGGTTTCTGCATGGATTCAAGAGTAGCACAGCTGCAGTTTCTGTTAATGCATGTGAATCACTGTAACAATTGCCTTTGCCGAGGAGCCTTACACCAGTTGGGTTTTAGTAGCTTCTGAGAAGTCTGAACTATAATAAGGAGTACTCCTGGGTTTGGTTCTTTCATTGTGTGTGTTTTGTGTTTTTGGTTTTTTTTAAACTGTTTTAGTCAAATTTTGCTGAAGAGGTGAGGCTGCAAATGTCCCTGGCTTCTGTATCAAATTACATAATTGGCTCATTCAAGACACGAGTCAACTGTACTGAGGCTTTGTTTTGGTCAGGGGATTATTTGCTTTAGGAGTGAAGAATTGTGGGACCTTGTCAGAAGTGCCCCATAATGCAGTTTTGCTGTGGTATCTTGTCATCCACATGTCCTAAGTGCTCTAGGATAATTTGGTGAGACAGTTCATGGCTTTAATCTTTCTTTGCCACTCTGTTTCAATGTAAATTTGTGAATATATAGTTAATAAGCTTTCTAGCCGTAGAGTCTGCTGCTTTTACATCAGCTATTTTAAGACAATGCTGGGGTAGTGTAGTACAAATTAGCAACACAATTCAGTTTACTTTCAGAAATGGTGTCAGTGCAAGGCTAGGTTGAAGGCAGTGAGTGAGCTGCTTTAGACTTAGAGCTTCATGTGGGCTGATGTTTAATTCTGCTTTTTTATTTTCCTTTGTAGGTGGTCTGGATTAAAGGACATGGCCATAAGAGAATTGTGGTGTTGAAGAGTGATATGAAAAGTAAGTCAACTCAGTTTTAAGCAGCATCTTAGTTTTCCCCTTTTTAAGGACTCAAGTAGGTGACCCAAATGAACCTGTCTTTTTGTAGCTCGTTTTAGCTCACCTAGTCTTCCTCCTGCTGATCACGTGGATGATCATGGAAATCAACTTGCTGACAATAACATGCATGGTATGGAGACCCAAGGATCCACTTCATCACTGGAACTAAGTCTAGGAGCACCTAGCAATGGTAATGCCAAGCTGATTTATGTAGGAAATCAACTGCTTATTTACCTGAAGACAATAATCAGAGCAGCGCAGGGAAAGCTGTGTGATTTAGTCAGTCTGAACTCTTGTAGGAATGCTGTATAGCTTAAGAACTGTTGAACCTCTCCCAAAGTGTGTAGTTTAAGCTTGTCTCCTCTTGACAAGGCAGCTGTTCTCAGCTGTCTTTATGTCTAGTGCCGCTATGGAAAGATGGTCCCTGGCAGCTTTTGTTAGGAGCATGTGCTGCGTTTGATGTGCTCCTTGTCGAGTCTTACCTTGGTTTGGTCGGTTACTTGCAACGAATGGCAGTCCTGTTGGTATAAAGCTGTCTCCAGATTAAAAAAAAGGGAGAGATGGCAGCCTCATAGTTGGTTTGTATCTTGCTATGGTCTCCAGTTACTTACCACCTTGCAGACTGGAGAACCTGTGGTTCTTGAGTGGCTTCAGAAGTTCAGGTTTGTCCCCTGTTACAGGGCCAAGTCACGTTGCTTTGGAGCTCTTGGCTAAATGTGTTTGATGGCCCATAAATAGTTGATAGGCATGTCTGCTACCTGCCTCTTCAGTCAGACTACTCCTGTGGGACTTGAGTTGGGAGAGCTGAGGAAACAAGTTTGGGAACTACCAGGTTTTACTATAGGTGTATAATTTACTCAGGCAATAGGTTTAGCATACTATTGCTTTATCTGCTGCACTAATTAGATGATCTTGATACAGCAGTGTAACTATTGAATTGATCTGAACTTAGCATTAATTCAATTAGCTCGACATTAGTATTTCAAAGATGACATAGGCCTAAAATCCTCAGAATTGTATCCAAAGACTCCACATTTACTAGCTCTAAAATAGTGACCCCTTCACAGCATGCAGATCCTTTGATTTGATCACTTATTTTTGTAGTTCCTAATCAAACTGAGCAAGAACTTCTTTGCCTCACAAATACATCTCCTGTTGACCTCTTGTGTGAGCCAGTTCCTTCCTGCCTACCATCCCCACAGCTGAGACCTGATCCAGTGGTTCTGGAATCTGCAGACCTCATTCAGTTTGAGGAACACCCTGCACCCCTCTCTGGTAAGAGTTTGCCTGTGGTACGTTACAGAGGGATGCTCGCTGATGTGGTGCCTTGCCCAGGGTGCCAGGTGGCTTACACAATTTGGCAACCAAAGCATCCACCAAAAGGTGAATTGCCTGGAGTTCTGTTTGAAGGCATAGGCATGTATGCCTGTATTGCGTGATGGCCTCTGGTGGAAATGCAGCTGACTTCCCTGCTGTCACTGTGGAGTGAATTGTGTAGGGATCTTACCCAGCACTGAGCCAGTATTTTGTCAGCCTGTAGCAGTCTTTTCACCTCAGTGATTTTTTTGTAGTATTTTTCTGAGCATTGAGAAACTTGATGTGTGAGAAATAAATTAAACGTTTGAGTCAGTACATGATGCAGGCAGAGCCAGAAGCAAACTTCACATCACCTTGTCGAGGTGAAATTGACATGATCTCTGCCTTCAAATCAGACTGGCAAATTTTTTAGATATTTTATTGCCTATTACCAGAGAAGTAGTCTTGATTGATATATTTCACCTCTCAAGAACAGAGAATCAATAACTGAGTTGCCTTTTTTTTCCTAGAAATAATGATTTTAACAGAAGAAGAGAAAGAAAGAATTGTTACCACACCTCAAGAGAAAATGACCTCTGGTTTTGTGGTATGTAACACCACAGAGAATGCTTCAGTGCCTCCCTGTCAGTCTCCTGAAACCCAACTAAACAAGGAAGCAATGGACAGCCCAGCCAAAAAACAACACAAAACCAAGGTGAAATTGGCAGCAAACTTTTCACTTGCACCCTTAACCAAGCTTTAACTCTATTTTTCAGTGTGAAAGACAAGTTCCTATGGACTCTGCAGAAAGTAACCTGTTTGCTAGCCCTTATGTATTTTAATGAAAAGCCTAGAAGAATTAATTTGTATTTACTGTATCCTGTGAAGATTTTGTTCCTTTTACAATGAACACAGCTGTTAGCAGAGCAAATATTTTCTATTATTTTGAAAAATTTCTGGCATTTGTTAAATTATTCTTAAATTTTGCAGTTTTTTCATAAGTGAGTTCAGTAAAAGCAAATTATCAATTCAACTGAAATGGAACAGGTTTTACTTTCCTTAAGCCTCACTGGTGGTGTAATCATACCTGTAGCATACTGTGTTCTATAGGCTGTTGCTTACTGGTGTTGTTTCAGACAGTATTAATAAAATGCATGATCCGTCTCGCCAAAGCCTGTGGAGAAACTTAAACTTGCTGACATGAAATGCCAAGGCTGAGGGAGTTCATTGTACTCCAGAGGAGAAACTTGTTCTCTAAGCTTTCAGGTGACTTGTAGCTGCATTGGCAGTACTTTGGTCTGGAGATGTCTGTAGAAGGTTATGTGGCTTTTTAGTAAAAGCTGTTTTAAATCTAGCTTCCAGTTCCATTTAGGAGCTTTCTGCCACATCCATGCTGTAAGCTTCCCTTTTCTATTTAGTTCCAGTCTGGCACAGATCTGGTTAAGGAAAAGACTGTCTTAGTGTCATGAGCTGAAGATACAGACACACACATTCTTTTGTGTCTAAAAATAAAGTTAGGAAGATTGATGTTTCTGAAATATGCATTTAATGCATAAATTACAGACAATGGAGCTGGTCTTGCTAAAATGTGTTGTGCTGGAAGGTATTGATGCTATTTCCACCTGTAAGGAAAGTTCTAGCTACATGTGGAAATGCTAAGGTTGTTCTTCTTAACCTTGTTTTCTATTTTTAAGCCTGTTCAGTAAATGGGAAGTTTATTCTTTGATGTGCTGTCTTTTTAGCTGTGTCTGGTTTTATTCTGAAACTTACGACTATTGTTAGAAGCTTTTTTCAATTTGTGGTATCTCATGTTGGCTTTTGAAAGGGCCACATTTGGAGGAGAGGTTAGATCAGTGGATGACCTTAGCTCTAGTTAGCAGAATTGTTCAGTGTATGAGACTTCATACCCATTCTGGGTAACTGTGGCATTTACAATGGGTTGTATTTGCCAGGCAGCAAATAAATTGCTTGTAGTATTGAAAGAGCCTACGCTAGAGGTTTTCCACTGGCCCACTGATTTTTTTTTTTTTTTTTTTAAAGGTCAGTTCTATTGTAATGTGTAAAAGATGGAACATGAGCTCTGATTTCTCAGCCAGCAACAGGAGATGCCACTGAATGGCTATAAGCAGAGTTTTACCAGTCAGATTTTGTTATAAAATGTTTTAATTTCAGGCAAGCTTTACCAGTAGTGAGCTCCTAGCCATTGTGAGTGCAGAGGAACACTTGGACGTTTTTCCAAGCATTGTGGCACAGTGTTTCGAGCCCTTAGGAAACCTCTACAGACATACTGCTGTAGAAGGCAGCATTTAGAAGTAAGCTTTCTTGGAATGCTTGTAGCAAGCTAAATGCAAGAACATCTGCTTTCACCTTGTTTGGGGAAGTTAACAGGGATCGGTCCAGATCTTTTTCAGATGAGCCTGCATTGGAGAAGAGACCAGCCTGAAATTAGACTGAGAAGCAGCTACAAGTCATCTGGAGTACTAAAGAGAGCCAGGTCATTCTTTTAGAGGAGAAACCTGAGTGTGGTGAGCATAGCACTTGTGGAGGTCAGCACATCTTGTCTGGAGTCATGTATGATCCTGATGAAATTGCTGTTGAAGGTATGCTCATAGTGTAACAAAGCATCTGATGGACTGGCAATCTATTTTTTTATCCAAAGGATTAAATGAATGATGTGACTTGCAAATTTGAAAGTGTTACAACCATGAAATTCTTTCAATGTGCTACTGTGGATTCATGTCTGTTTCAAAAAAAATTTTCACTGAAGCCCTCAGTTTATGCACTTTTTTTCTTGCAATGGGAAGGAGAAGAAAAGAAATTCTCTTCTTAGCAGTCTACTTGGTTTGGACACTTTCTTTTGTGGCTCAAGTGCTGTTTTGTGTGTTGGGACCAAACAGTTGTGTCAATAAAATTTTCAAGCAAGCATCACTTTTGTCTTTATTTGAAGACCTGTTGAAAACCTGTCCTAGAATCCTTAGCTTGCTGTGTCACACTGAGTTTAATCCAGACGGAGCAGAGAGGGAAAATTTGAGATTTATTGAAGAATGGAAACCCTGCAAATCCCAACCTGCTCTTCTGGACAAAGTGCTGCCAAACATTGCAATTCAGCTTGTTGGCAGATGTGCTCAGCTGTTGGTAGATGTGTTCAGCCTCCCTTAAGGGTTTTCATATGGGTGGTGGCTTGGCCCTGGCTGAGAGCCAGATGCCCACCAAAGCCACTCTGTCACTCCCCTACTTAGAAGGACAGGGGAAGAGGGAAAATGTCCTGACTTTCAGGCCTTTTGTTATAGAAACAATTTAGTAAGACAAAAAGCAGAGGCAGAAGAGCAAACCAAGCTGCTGTTCTGTGCTGCACATTGGCCAACAGTGCTGGGTCGCTCCTGGGAAGCAGGGCTCCAACACGTGCAGCAGCTGCTCTGGAGGACAGATGCCACCAGCAACTGTCCCCACACTGCCTTCTTCCACTTGGCTTTTATATCTGGGCTGGTGGCATGGCATGGAATACCCCTTTGGTCAGTTTGGGTCAGCTGACCTGGCTGCATCCCCTCCCAAGATCTTTCCCATCCCTCAGTCTACTACTGGGGGGAAAATGTTGGAAAAGCACTGCCTTGGCACTTGGCTCAGCAGCAGCCAAAACACTTCTGTGTTACCAACATCCAGCTACAGCACTACTAAAGGTGCTCTGGGGAGAGTTAACTCCAGCCCAGCCAACCCCAATGCAGTACAGTGTAATGTTTAGTGTTTCTTCTGGAGAGAAATGGTACTATTGATCTGACTGAAGGAAAACCCTTGTGCCATGGGGTGGAGGTATTGTTTTCCTCCTGAGTTTCAGTCCCCCTCTGAAAGGTTACAACTGATTTGCATAATGGCATATGGAATTTTGCTGTGCAATGAAGTGGAGAAATCACCTGAGTTCTAATAGCCTTGTTTTCCAACTTGCTGAAGATAGTAACTATCCAGGAGCTGCAAATCCAGTGAGAGGTTTACTTTGCAGCTTCACCAGAGTGCTTTGAACTTTCTTCTTGTTAGACTCTGAAGTAGTTAATCTGCAACTAAACTGTACTGTTCTGTCATCTCATAGCTTTATGAACAAGAGAGCTGCATCAGCTATTCCTGACTCTGTGACCTTACTACACAGTGTCACTTACTGGAACTGTTAAGTGGAATAATCTGCTACAGTTAGGCCTGCCATGGGTAAGTGTTCACCTGACCTTGTACTTGCTTGTTCAGTAAACCATTTAAAAGTAACTATCTGAACTCCTTATTTCTCAGGAAACATTCCATAGGTAATAAATCACTCTTTAAAAGGAGGGGCAGGCCATTTATAGGAACTTGCTGTAGCATCTCAGGCAGCACCACAAACTCGTTCTTCCAGTAGTTGTGAATGTCTTCAGCAGGCACCAGGAAAGCCTTTGCAGCACCTGTGTGCGATAACATTCAGAAGGTGAGCTTGGTTTCAGTGCTTTGTGACCCTTCTCATGAAACAAAAGCAGGTCTTGGGACAGGCTTTCTGTCCTGGAGGTGCACAAGCAAGTGGTAAGGGTAAAGGTGTGCTGGCAAAGGCTTCCCTGCAGGGAACTGTCACAAAGCAAAGCCGTAGTCCATTTCAAACCCAGTCCTGTACTAAGCTTGAAAGACTGGTCCAGTGGAGTTCTTGGCATGTGATGAAACCCAAGCACATAGCTCCAGTCCCAGGAACTTTTGATGTTTCTAAGTGGAGACAGATGTAGCTCAGGCACTGTTGCTCATCGCTTCTAGCACCCTGTTGTGTGTAAGCTGGAGATTCCATGCTGGAGGCCGTTCAGCTGCCTCGCCTGCCCCAGGGATCTGTCTAAAGCGTGCCAAGGTCGTTACTCTGGTGTCACAGCTTGCAAGGCAGCGCCTGGCCCAGATCGCTGCTCTTCTTCCTTCGCTTCTCTCTCCAGCAGCAGCGTGTCCCTGCTCATTCTGTGCTCTGTGCTGGGAGATGGCTCCTGGCTGGCAGGGAACTGAGCTGGCCATGCAGCCTGCTGAGGCCTTGTAGGCCTAGGCTCAGGAGGGCAGTTCTGGCCTGCTCTCAGGCCTGCTGAAGGGGTGGAGGATTCTAGAAGGTTTCAGTCTGATAGACTTGGCCCAGTTTGTGGATGTGTTCATTCCAGCTGGTTGCCTTCTGTGCACCTGTACTTGTAAATAGAATCTCCTTTTAAACTTCCCATCAGCATTGCAGCATCTTCGTTTTGGCTCCCCAAAATGAGTACATTTCTGTCCTCTAGTCCTGGGTAGCTTGGGCCTCAGACTGGGACAGCATGTCAAAGCAGCTCTGAAAGTTCAATCTTTTACAAGATCCAGCCTATTATAATCCACTTATTTCTCTAGCTGATCAGATTTTTTTTTTTTTTTTTTTTTCTTAAAATTAAATTTTTGTATTATCTTCCCTTTTTGTTAAACCTCCCAAAAAGCTGNTGGCTGGCAGGGAACTGAGCTGGCCATGCAGCCTGCTGAGGCCTTGTAGGCCTAGGCTCAGGAGGGCAGTTCTGGCCTGCTCTCAGGCCTGCTGAAGGGGTGGAGGATTCTAGAAGGTTTCAGTCTGATAGACTTGGCCCAGTTTGTGGATGTGTTCATTCCAGCTGGTTGCCTTCTGTGCACCTGTACTTGTAAATAGAATCTCCTTTTAAACTTCCCATCAGCATTGCAGCATCTTCGTTTTGGCTCCCCAAAATGAGTACATTTCTGTCCTCTAGTCCTGGGTAGCTTGGGCCTCAGACTGGGACAGCATGTCAAAGCAGCTCTGAAAGTTCAATCTTTTACAAGATCCAGCCTATTATAATCCACTTATTTCTCTAGCTGATCAGATTTTTTTTTTTTTTTTTTGGTATTAATATAAACATCTTGTGGCATCTTACCAGTTAGCTCAACCTCACATAAAGCATTACTGTAAATAACTGCCTCTGGCTACAAAATGCTGCAACGGATGCAAGCTCAAAAGTAAATGAAATGAGACACTTCCTTATTCATCTCTGAGGCAAGTGGTGGAAATCAAGTCCTTTATTTCAGTAGCATCACTAACTTAAATGTTTCCTTTCTTGTAAAATAATAATCCTACTCTCTTTCCAAAGCATAGCAGCACAGTTAAGTGCATCCCACCCTACTCCACAAGTACTTATTTCCTGTAATAACAAACACATGCTTAGTACAACAGCAGCTTAGTTTATTTGACAATACATTTAACTTTACAGAGATTCAGTGTGCCTAGGGGAGGTTTAAGAGCCTTTTGCTGGTGGAATTGATTATTTGTAGTAGACCCCATGTTAACCAGCTCAGAGAGGAAATAGCATTAAATGCACCTTAAATTGCCTCTTTTTCTGAGGCCTTGCCTTCTTTTTGAAGTGCCAGCCAGCCAGGATCTCCAGGTGGTCTGTTGGGTGTTTCAGTCTTTGCAGACAGTGAGAGATATCTGAACATCTCTCTGAAATGATGCTGCTCACTTGTAGTCACCTAAAAGTGCTGGTCTGGTATTTTCTGTTCATTTTGCAGGTGGGGATTGTGTAATGTGCTATGTTAGTGAGGCCGTGGAAGTCACAAAGCCCCTGGCTGTTCTTGGGAATACTCCCTGACTTTTAAAAACAAGGATGAATGTTTCTATGTGCTTTGTCCTTTCTCAAGTTTAATTTGTTTTAATTACAACCATTATGCTTGAAACAAGCCCTCAGGGCTCTGCTGTGTTCTGGATAGACAGCACTATGAACTACTGTTGAAGACAACCAAGAACTGACCTTGATGCTAAGCAGCATCACTGACCCCATTCTGAAGGAACTGCTGGTGCACTGCAGGCCACCTGCTCAAACCCACCCAACTAAAACCAGGATGGAAGCATTTGCTAGGTACAACTGAAACGAACTCACCAATTAAAACCTTCTAGCTGAGCAGGCCAGAACTTCTGAAAATGAAGTTTGCTCTCATTAATACTGCTGTAGTTGGAGTCCCCAAAGGGACTCCATATCAGTATTAAATATTCATACCTCCTGGTTTTTCTCTTCATTTTAATTGAGGGGGCCCGAGTGTTGCATCCAAGAAAGGTCTAGCTGGTGTTTCCTGTTGACAAACGCTTTTTCATACAAACCCACATTCTACTGATGTAATTTTTCTTCCCAAGAGACTACAGATTGTGCGCAGCATGCAGGGATCACTCCACTCATCAGCACAGCCTCGCTAATGCACGTACACAAATGGTGCCAAGTCCTCCTCTCAGACCCTGGTACCTACCAGCACTCACACTATTTGGTTGCAGGAGTTGATCCTTCTAAGACTTTGGTGCTTCACCAGATTTTCCCCACCCACACCCTGAATTCCATCTGCCTTTGTTCATGGCACTGAATATCTGCCTGTGTCCGAAGAGTCTGGTAGCTCCTCAGGTCTCAAGTGGGTACTAGCAAGTTCAAGATGCTGCTCAGTTTTGCAGAAGCCAGGGGGTATTTGTTCCCCTCCAGTCTGTGTTCTCGCATTGAAGCAGTTTTCCTCATAACTCTGCTAAAGTAGACAGGTGCTGTACAGAGTCCAGCCCACACCAGCTGCAGAGCAAAATGTGCTACTGGAGGTATCACCAAGGATGCAGTAACTGTATGTGGCTGTTCAGCCTTTGGATATGTCTGGTCCTCTTGCCTGTGTCTTTGGTCAAAGCAGCTAAAGCGCTTCACGTCGTGGTGGAAACCACCTGTGGCTTTGACTCTTTGATCCTTAAACCTTAGGGGACTTAATGATGTAAGTTCTCTGTCTTGAGTGAATTTGCAGTACTGAAACAAATGATTCTGGACATGTGAATGTTCTTCACCACAGCGCTCCAGCACTCGGCATTAGCTTTGACTTGTACAAGAACAGCCTGAGTTACTTGAGGTGGTTCTCCTTGAACCTCAGCATGATACTTCTAAACAGTGTCACTGCTTATCTTTTTTGGGTACCTCTTTTTTTTCTTCTAAGGGTGATTTTAAGTGCACACCTCACCTAGCTTCTTAAAATGAGATTTCCCTCTTGAAAAGATTTATGTTGGGAATATCTCACATCTGTCTGTCTCTAAGCCTGAGATTTTCACATTAGATCCATGTACGTTTATTTTACTATTTACACCTGTCACAACACATTGATATGGAATACCATCACACAGACAAACCAGCTACTGACAGCTAAGATAAAGATAGTAGATTCCACAAGTCTTAATCTGCATAGAGACCAGAAACACGTTTAGTGGTGAAACACAGGTAAGTCTTTCTGTATTTCCCTTAATTTTAAACCCACTTTGTGTAGAATGTGATCTTCCTACAAATGCCTACTTGTGTGTCTGTATGTACTTGTGTATTTAGTGGTCAGTTTGTCTTGGGTGGTCAGTGTCTTTTTATGCCTAGTGGTTTGTATTTCTTAAGGTCTTGAAATGCATTTAGTAGTTGTTTTAAGCAATGTCTAAATATTAGTTAAATTTTGTTTGTCTTCCACTCTCCTCCCAGCCACCTACCAAGTATATATTATCTCATGCTGCACATAACTTCTAATACTGGACAAAACACTCTGGGTGAGTAGTTCTCAGACTCCACACGAGGTGGAGATCTAAAAGAGAAGTGACACAGCTTTAGCCTGCACCGTCTATTTGCAGATTGCTGCGGCTCTGCTTGCTAAACCTTTACCATGGATTTGTTTTCCCTGGTGCAAGCAATATTAATTGGGCTTCAGTAATTCAGAAATCATGTGGGATATAAAAAAAGACCTATTTCTACTTGCAGTATTTTTGTCATTGATCCTTCTTTAGGAAGAATTGGAAGCAACACTCCACAGCAAGGTAGTTCAACATTACCCTAGTTGAAGTATTTTGTGTGCAACACCAGTTATCCTGAAGCTGCTCTATCCATCAGTTGTACTATAGTGTTGCTCCTTATTTTCAACACTAGCCAGGAGGGGGTATTTCAGCCATTGGAGTGCTGTTTGGCAAGGAAGAGAAGTGCACATTCTTAGAGTGGTGGCCCGCTAAAATTGCTGGTTGTCACCTCACTAGAGGAAATCGATCCTCTTTTCACCTTTGTCACCGGGGTGTTTTTGTTGATTCTACTACAGATCTTTTCTGGTCACTGGACAGCCACTAAATAGATTTCTTTTGTTTTTAGGCATGCGTGTTAAGTGATCCATGCAACAGTGAAGAACCTGCCATTGTACATTCCATCTGCTACTGTTGGATCAGTCGCTCTTGAATCTCTTAGCAGGACACCATTGGTTTCCCTCACCTTAGTTTCATTCAGTGAAAGCATTTGAGAAGACGAACATGGCAGAGAGCCCAGAGCTACATGATAGTGCATTGTGTGGCCCCACAGCAATCTTTAATGATAGCCAATCCTGCTTTGGCAATGGTGGGCTTGCTTGGAGGAGGCTCTGCCTTCTTTTCTGCTGGGCTGCCTGCAATATTCAAAACAAGACACCATTAAAACCAAGAGCTGGTCAAACTAGTTCTTCCCACTTCTGGCTCGAAGGATGCAAGCCTTTCCTTGCCCTGTCCCCCAAACCCTGATTGATTTTTTTTTTTTCCTTTTTCTTTTTTTTAATTCATTTAGATAGAACCCACTTGCCAGCTCGGCTGCTATCTGCTCAGGAAATCTTATCTCTTCAAGGGAAGCAGCTAAGAGGAGCTAAAGAATCCAGACATCTCCATGGGAGACCAAACTTCCTGAACTTCGTTCAGCCCAGGTAACTCTGATCACAATCCTGGAGTCAGGTAACAGGTGCTTCCACAGAAAGTCATCTTACTATGTTCAAACCCCAATGATTAAGGAGCTGAAGAACAAGTGTTGTTAGATGTTACTCTTACTTCAACTTGGATGCACTAATTAGGAGAACAGGATAAAGGTATGTTTTGATTTTTCATGGTGGAAAGGATCTTTTTAACAGTGCATTTATAAGCAGTGACATGAAGTAAACTAACATGGGAAATGAGTCATGCTCTCTGAGTGACTAAGTGCAAATAATTAGTGATGCCTCTTACAAGGCTGACAGAGAGGTTTTATTTGAAGCGTAGAGTCATTACACATCCCTCTGGAAACTCTTAGTGAGGTCTTGATCAGTGCCAAATGGCCATGTGTTTGGATACAGCTCGTGGACCTACTTCCCCTTCTAAGAGCACCACTCTCCTTTGACTATCTTTCTGCCAAAGAACTCAGATTATGACAAGTCAAAATCAGTCTGCTGACTTTTAGACCTTACACTGTGACTGTTTTGTTTGAAAGTTACAGCTAAAAGCTTCCAAGGGATCATGCAGTCAGCCTAGTTTCTGAGAAATTAGCATGTTTGCAGCTCTGTCAATAAGTGATTTGGGCTAGGTGCTCAAAAAGCCTATTTATGCTGTTAAGATGTAAGAAATCTGGAGCAGCTGTGGAACTTTGCAGTCTTTCCTCAAGTTTCTCTCTTGCTTGCAATAGAATGAGCAGAGTTTGCTTCTGATACACTAGCATATATCTTAGAGGGGTTTCTATCCAGTTATTTTTGCAGAACCGGATGGGAAAAGGGTTGACAAGTCAAGTTGCTTACAAAAGCCAGTTGTGGCAATGTGTGTCCAAATACATTTGGTGTATTTAAACAGACACAGCCTCTGAAAGAGGCTCTTGGTGGCTTTGGGTCAGTTTGAAGCAGCAGTTGGGCATTTGAATTCCAAGGGCCAGCAATTGCTGAGACAGTCCCTTGTTCCAGGCCAATCTAGCTGAATTAACCTAGCTTTTTGGCAGAGGCTGGCCCAGCATGCCCTTTGGAAAAGCTCTTGTATCCAGTCATCTCCTTATCTAGTTGTCCTATTGTTCTTATTTTTATTAATGCTCAGGAACTCACTGGCAGGAGATTGTGTTGCTTTGTCTAAGGGTTTTAACTTGGTGCGCAGGAATTCAGCCATCTCTTTGTCTTCTTCTTTCTCTCTGGTGGAAAAAAAGAAAACAAATCTGTTACAGAAATAACACTGTTCTCTCTGCAAACAGGATAGTAACACCTAGAGTGGCAAGGATCAGACACTAGCAAACAGCTCAGTCTTTGTTCTTTTAAACACTTTTGCTGCCTATAAAAGAACCAAATGCCTGCCTAAATGAAACTGGTGACAACAAAGGTTGTGTAGAATCCAGAGACAGGATTTTCCCCAAGGTTCTTTTACTCGTTTCTGATAGTGTTGGATTCATTGTATTCCCTAGTCAGCAGATTTAAACCATAACATATGTAGGAAAGACATTGAAGCCCTGGTGCGTCCTCAGAGAAAAGCAACAAGGCTGGTGAGGGGGTTGGAGTGCATCGTATGAGGAGTGGCTGTGGGAGCTGGGGTGGTTTAGTCTGAAGAGGAAACTAAGGGGCAGCTTACTGCTCTCTGCAGCTACCTGAAAGGAGGCTGGAGTGAGGTGGGGTGGTCTCCTCTCCTAAGCAACCAGCAATAGGACAAGAGGAAACAGGTTGAAGTTGTACCAGAGAAGGTTTAGGTTGGAGGTTAGGAAAAACTTCTTTAGTGAGAGTGGTGAGAGGTGGGAACAGGTTGCCCAGGGAGGTGGTAGAGTGTGGTAGAGACCATCCCTGGAGGTGTTTGAGAAGCTGTTGATGTGGTGCCTGAGGATACAGTTTAATGGTCACGGTAGTTGGGTTATGGTTGGACAATAATCTTAGAGGTCTTTTCCAGGAGGAGGAGGAATGGGTTTGAACTGGCAGAGGGTAGATTGAAACTGGCTGTTAGGAGGAAGCTCTTTCCAGTGAGGGTGGTGAGACACTGGGACAGGTTGCCCAGAGAGGTTGTGGCTGCTCCCTTCCTGGAGGTGTTCAAGGAGAGGTTGGATGAGGCCTTGAGCGACCTGTTCTAGTGGGAGATGTCCCTGCCTGTGGTGGGGGGTTGGAACTGAATGAGCTTTGGTTTAGGTTGGAAGAGACCTCATTCTACGATTCTATGGTCTGCCGTTAGTGTTTGCCAAAACCAAGTTTATTTCCCTCTGCCTGAGGATGACCACGTTAGGACCAAAATAACTAACCTTGGCTGTATCTGTCAATGATATTTCCAAGTTGGTTCTTAAACATTAACACAGTGCACTGGCTGAATGCTTGGTTTAGAGCAAAAACAGGTTTTACTCTCAAGAGATTTAAAGAGAAGCCTCAGGTTTTTCTGTGACTGTGAATGGACACTGATACATGCACATCTGCATAGTGCACAGCAGCACATTTTCAGTAGCCTACAATTAAGCCTCTGCACCGTCTGGCTGCTGCTGAGGGTATTGTGATCTGCGCACTGCAGCAGCAGCAAGCTCTGGACTGTGTTACCAGCTCAGGCTTCTTGTTAGCTGCTGACTTTGGCCAGGTCTCTTTCATCAGCTCCAGGACTCTGGAGGCTTTCTCTTTTCCTGTCCTTTGCTTGCTGAGAATTTCAATGTGTGGAAAGGTACTGTCAGCTGGGATAAATGAGCTGGTGAGCCTCCAGCCTTTACTGCCAAAAGAGACAGGGAAGCAACAGCAAAACTCTGAGCACCTGCAGAGCGCTGGGATCTCAGCCTAACAGCTGGAGGCAAACTCCTCTGTGGACAGTGGCAGCTTTCTAGCCTGTGGGCTAGAGACTGAGCTAAGGCACTCCTAAACTCACGCCTATGGGTCAGGTGGGCCTGTGTCAGTGAGTGCAGGTTTTATTTATTGGGGGTTGCTTTTTCTTGCTATGGCAGGGCGGGAACGTAATTATAAGATATGATCACTGGGGTTTGGCCTTTAAAAGGGCAGGTCTGACATGTCCACAAATATGTCTCTTAGGAGAATTCAGTTTCCTGTCTAATTCTTCTGCCAAGAGGATCCTCTGGTAGCAGCAAAAATCCTTCTTTTCTTAACCGTAAATGCCTCGACACCTGCCGCCGCCTGGTAAGAAAGTGAGAGACCAAACCCCGTTGTGGTCACGAGAGGGCAGAATCGTTAGTAGGAACGGAGAGCTACAGAAGGGTTTTCCTATGGAACCAGGAGGATGCTTTTAACTTGGTAAGTTGTTTTAAAGGACCAGTTCTCTCCCATTAATGCTGATATAAATTTTGTCACTTCCTGTGCACTGTAGCATTACACTCGTGGAGTCTCATGAACGAGTTCAGTTGCTTTCAGCTCTTACCGTAATCTCTCCACCTCTGCATCATCTACAAGAAAATCTCTTTTTTGTACCAGTCTATGGATCTTCTGAATCAGTTCATCCTCTCTTTGTTTCTCCATCTTTGTTTTTTCTTTTTCTGGTCAAAAACAGAGAAAAGAAGACTGTTGCTTGTGGCTCTGGGGAGTGGGAGGGATGGGCACAGCAAATGACTAAGAATGAATTGCCGATTGAAGTCAGTGGTTCTTGAGACCAGAGCCACCAAAACCAGCCAGTTCTGGGCACTGACTAAATGTCTTTTGTCTTTCACTTAACTGCTGTTGTCTGATCAGCTTAATGGTCTGGGACTGTGGGGCTTGCCAAGCTCACTTTTGCTGTTGAATTACTCTGCAAGACACTACTTACAGGTTTGGTTTTGTGGATTTGTTTGGGGTTTTGTGTTGGTTTGGGTTTTTTTTTGTTGTTTGATTTGGTGTGGTGTGTTGTTGTTGTTGTTGTTGTTGTTGTTTTGGTTTTGGGGTTTTTTTGGTGGTTTTTGGTTTTTAACAAAGCAAAGTAAGAAAACAGCCCAGGATTGCTGCATTTAAACCCATGGTACAAACCCCATTTCGCCGCACCGAAAGGAATGATTTCTTTGTGTTCCACGACAGTCTTGGCTGTTGACTAGAAGGGTTTTTCTTACTCTGGTAAGGCAGGTGAGCTGCACAGCTACACAAATAGCATCAGTTGCAACATATAGGGAAATCAATGCAAGGGTTTTCCTTGTGCTTCACAAACCCAAGTCACCTGTGTTCCTGCGAGCCGGCCAGGCTGTGGGGACTGGGTTGGCTGTAAATGACTTTTCTAATATGAAAGATGTGCCTGTCACTAACTAAATCTCATGAATATTATGGATTAGAGAGAGGTACTTTGAGGTTACAAAGCAAAGTTATTTATGACAGAAATCTTCGAACCCAGCAAGTGGAGCAGAGATGAGAAAGCCAGAGGCAAATCCCAGCCCAATCTATTTCAAAAGGCTGAAAATTCTGATTAGCTGAGAAGCCACTTCCAATTACATCACGAACTCTAAGTTTGAGCAGTAGGACCGTTTAAAGAGCCATAAACGTACAGTAAGCTGTGGGAAAGAGGGCAAACTGCCTGCAGTCTGCTGTATCTGAGCCACGCTACAACTGCTGATTGGGACTTTTAAGATATTTTAAACAGTTAAATAAACCAGACATTAGAAAGTAATTTTCAGTACAGCTTAATTTTGGATCATGGGCTTCAGGATGCTTACTGCTGGCAAGATCGCAATAAATCCCTTCCTTGCCAACTGAGATAAAAGTACCTTGAATGTATTTTCAAGATAATGAAATTCTGTAAATCTCAACATCAGGAAGTCACACTCCTTGGAACATTTTAAATTATGGGCTGTGTCAGTAGCAGAGGAAACAATGTGTAATATAAGGCTGCTTTGTCTGGGATGTATTATCTGTATCTTTGAGAAATTATAAGCTGTTTCTTGGCCACTGTGAAGATTTCAAGACCTCTACATTTGTCACCTATGCAGAATTCCTCTGAATAATGTTGAATTTGCAACAGAAAGAAAAGAAGAATGCTCGAAATCATCACTGCTTTTTCCTCCTTTTGCCTCTCTTTATGGAGCAAAGGATCTCCTCCTTTCACTAGTGAAGGCAGAAGCTACTTTTACTTCCTTTCAAGATGTCCAGATGAGGATGTGCTCTGCTATGGTATCCTTCAGAAAACTGCCACGACTTGGCTCATTCTTTGCCTGCCATGTTTCAGTACAGAGCACACAGGCCAAGTACTGCATCCTCTGTGCCCTGAAAGATTGTTCCATGGCCTCCGGGACCCAGGACACAGCTCGGGGCACCAACAGGAGCATTACCTGACGATGCTGCGAACGATCCTGTTTCTGGAAAGCAGTAGTGTAGGTTAGGCAAAGCTTCATCAGCACTTAGTGCTGTGTGAATGCCAGAAGCTTCTGTGCTTTTGTTAAGACTAAAGTATTCTCCCTGTGAGCCTGCCATAAGGTGATGCTGCTGGAACCGTGCATCCTTCATTTTTAAGTTTGCTGAGGTTTAAACCCTAAGAGGAGCTGCTGCCTGTGGGTCTCTGCTTGACTTTGTGACTGGACAACCATTTCTAAAAGGCCACCAAGAAACCAAGGACAAAGTTAAAAGTAATGGGCAGGAAAGCTACAACTAGAAGAGGTGAGGCAAGGAGAGTAATTCATATTTTCTAGGATTCATAAACCTTTCCAGTATCACTTAACCCAGGACCATGACAAGAGTGTTACTTCTAGAAGCGAGATGTAACCGTGGGTGTGACATGAGCCAGTGTATGTAGGGAAAATCCAGGCTCACAGGGATGGCTACAGATCCTTCCTTCCTCCCTTTACCTTGCCTATCTCAAGCTCTTGTCCTTTCTTGCTAACAGTCTCTGTGCCACTTGTTTCCCTTGAGATTGCCAAGGGAGTCCAAGCCTTTGGCATCATCTCCCATAGCAAACTCCTGGCAGCCTGCAGCTCTCACAGGGGCAGTCAGTGCTGGGTTAAGAGTGTGTGGTGAATGGTGCCACATCAGTTGGCAGCCAGTCACTAGTGGTGGCCTCAGGTATCAGTGCTGGGCCCAATCCTGTTTAATATCTTTATCTGTGATCTGGACAAGGGAATTAAGTCCATCATTAGTAAGTTTGCAGATGACACCGAGCTGGGAGCAAGTGTTGATCTGTTGGAGGGTAGGAGGGCTCTGCAGAGGGACCTTGACAGGCTGGATAGATGAGCAGAGTCCAAGGGCTGGAGAGCAGCCCTATGAGGAGAGGCTGAGAGGGCTGAAGGTGTTTAGCCTGGAGAAGAGAAGGTTCAGGGGGCACCTTATCGCTCTCTACAACTACCCGAAAGGAGGTCGTGGCCAGGTGGGGTTGGTGTCCTCTCCCAGGCAACCAGTAACAGAATGAGGGTACACAGCCTCAAGCTGCATCAGGGGAGGTTTAGGGTGGATGTTTGGAAGAAGTTCTTACCAGAAAGAGTGATTGGCATTGGAATGGGCTGCCCAGGGAGGTGGTGGAGTCACTGTCCCTGGGAGTGTTTAAAAAGAGACTGGATGTGGTACTTGGTGCCATGGTTGAGTTGATTAGCTGGTGTTGGGTGGTAGTTCGGACTTGATGATCTCGAAGGTCTTTTCCAACCTGGCTTATTTTGTGAACTAAGGACTGTGCACTTTGGTGTTTGCAGGGTTGCTGCCAAGGCAGCAGCGAAATACAACACAGAAAGAAATTTAAACCAAGATTAATGATGAGAAGGAAAACAGGAAGAAGAAAAGAGTTAGAGAAAAGAGTGATGAAACTCAACCTGGGGAGGATTTCTGCTTATTAGAGTCAGAGGGTTCCTGACACCATCCCCACCCATGCACCACCCAAGCATTATCTTACTGTGGGTTGGAAACAGCCATTACCTGGGATGGCTACCAAGCTCTGCAGCTCACTCTTAAGGTTCATAATGTCTTTGCACAGCTGGATGTCATCCATCCTGCAGAAACAGAGAAAGCATGGTCAGAGGCATGCAAACCACATCTTGTCTTGATGGCACTGTCCAGAGCTCATCTGAACACACAAGTGTCCTCTGCCTCGGACCTGTGCCTCACCTTGAAAGGCAGAGTTCTAAGCCTGGCTACTGATACTGCTCATTGCCTGGTCTAACAACCAGCAAAAGGTGTTTAGCACTGCCTGCCTGTTGAGCCCTCAGGTACTTGTCTTATGGGATCTTGTTTGTGTGTAGGGTGTATCTGTCACTGCCAAGTACTGCCTCTTGCTTTCTCCAATGTCACCACTTTGCAATGAGCATCTGTCTAACAGTCACCAAAGACAGACGTGCCATGTTGCACATGCTGCAGCAGCAGCCAGGAAGGGGCAGCAGAAGCAGATGCTTTATTTGGCACAGCCAAGATGAGGTATATTCCACTATGGACTTTCTTTGTGACCTTGTTAATAACATAGCCTTGACACCAAGTACCTGCAAACCATCATAGTTTGCCATCTAACTAGTTTGAGGTCTTGTGCCCTGAGTGAATGTCTTCCATGGTTGATGTGAGTGCCTCAAATCCCTGATGTGGGCAAAAAGTTCATTACTGACAAAGAAGAGAGCTAAATAAAAAACCAACCTGTAACAGCAGAAATTCTACCTTCTGTTCTTATTGAAACTGATACCCTGAGAGCTGCTATGCTGAATCATTCCCCTGGGAGCTGGCAAACTTCAGCACTGACTTCCTGGCAGATGTTTTATTTCAGTGTCTCAGACATACGGCAGCCAAGGCTCTGGTGTTGGTTCCAAGGGCTGCACCAGGGGCTTGTGTTTTGAACCAACACTGTCAGTAATACAAAGAAGCAGCCTCCATGACTAACTGTAGGTTCTTTAGCTCAGATGTCACCACCACTGTCCTTGTTCCACAACCCTGCCTCTGAAGGGTGGGCTGCCTGCTGCCCAAGCGCCTGAGGGTAGCTGAAGTGCTATCAGAACAGATCTTGTCACAGTGGTATTTCAAGGGGAAAACCCACTACCTTAGAGAGTGTGGTCATGAGAGCACACGAAGGATAATGCAGTGGAATGGCTGAGTTGAGGCAGGAGTTTGTGGCAGAAACAAGATCTTCATGGCAGCCCAACAGCTTTTGTTCTCCCTGCCACCTCCCAGGCTGCAGGGAGCAGTCCTTCAGCCGCTGTGCTCCTCTTGATCCTTCTATTATTTGCTGCTTTGGTTAACCCCACCTTGACTGTTCTGCTCTTGCCACAGTAAGACAGCTACTCCTGCTGCCTTTTTACTTCTCTTCCCAAAATACGACTGTGGAATGCTGGCCTCTTTTCCTTGTTTAGGTACCACTGTTTCCTCCTCCTGGGAATGTGCTCTCCCACCACACAGCTGTCCTGTGAGACTTGCCTTTGTTGGGCAGAGCAGTGTGCCAACCTCGGGGCTGGTCCTTGGGGTGCTGCTCTGTATTTAGGGCACTTGGAGGCAAAGACATTTATACTGATGATCATTCTTACTTGGGCTCCCCTCATTATTCATGCTGATCACAAGCAAAGCCTGGTTTACTCTTGGGCTCCATCATGTTAAATGGTACTGAAATTACTTTTATCAATTAAGAGTTTAAACACTATCCCCTCTGGAGAATCAGTATTCCAAATGTGCTGGGATGTGAGCAAGCCTCACAGCTTTGATGTTTTTGCAGTTTGGGTGTCGTTAATATAAGTGTTAACATGTTTGAGGAAAAGGGCCATAATTCACAAAGATGACAGTTCCTAGGTGAGAGATGTTCAATATGGAATGGCTGTCCTCACTGGTTGAGGGTCTGGCCCCTAGATATCATTTGAAGACAACACCGAGTTTCTAGAAAAGGGATCTCTAAGACACACAGAATATTTTTTTTTTTCTCTATCAGGTGGGTAGGCTTCATTATGGGAAGATCTGAGATGCGAATTAAAAGACCTCACTGTATCAGTTTGGCTCCCTACCCTCCTCAAGGAGCTCCCAACACCTGCTATTGCTGCTCTTCTCTCAAGACCTTCAGGAATTTAAAGTACTGTGGTCAGTGTGTTCCAAGTGAGCATCATCCATGTTCAGTGGTCCCTACAGCCCCTGGGCTCAGTCTGTGCCAAAGGTGCTGCCAGCATCTTGCAACTGTGGCTGCAGTTCCTTCTGCTGTTTTGGCTCTTACAAATCTGCCTGCAGAGCATATAGCCATCACTCTCCAAACGCCTTCTTGGCATCTCTTTTTCCCCACCTAAACTTTGTTCCTGTCTTGTAATTCACAGGAGAGAAGGAGATACATGGCCAAACACTTACCAACTCTGTGACAAGCTGAATTCCAGAAGTCAGAAGCCACCTGACCTCTCTGGAGCCCTAGCTCTGCAGGCTACTGTGTTTTGATGAGGAACATAGACTAAACCAATCCCCTTAAGCACATGGAGCATCTTTCCTCCTACCTATGTCAAAGTCTTTGGTTTTCATGCACTCCATGGTGCTGATTAGGGAAAAGAATTTTATCTGATTGAAGGAGGGCTACAGAACACCTTCATCGAAAATATGTGAAGAGTTCACCATCTGACTTCATGAAAGCAGGAGCTATAGTTGCTTCTATCTGTAAAACACATAACACACGTGCTAGCAAAGAACACTACCTGTAGGGCTACAATTGTTGTCCTGGGCAAAAATCATCTTGTTGCCTTCAAAGTAAAAGGAGGAGGAGAAACTCCTCTCCCAAATGGGAGACAATTCAATCTATGCTGGTACAATGAACCTTCCTCTTTCCCCCTGCGCCCTCCCCCCCACCCCGTTATGCTCTGATTCTTGGATGCCAGCATTTAAATGAGGCCCAGGAGAAGTTAACTGCTGCTTCTGAAAAAAATTCAAATCCCAGTGGATTTCTCATCTGAAAGGGGGGCAGTCAGCAGAGTGTGGCTGAGAGCACAGCTGAATTACCACCAGACCTCTTTAAGAAGTAAAAGGCATTTGGGAGAATTGTAAAGAGAGCAGGAACCTGCTGAGGAGAGAAAGCAAAGCCCCCTTGGTCCCTAACCTCCAGAGAAGCTGGAGTAACATGGGGAGCTGAACTCTGCAGCACTTTCTCCTCTGCTGCAAGTCAAACCTACTGCTCTGCAAGATGGGCAGAGAAGTTAGGTTATTGTCCATCCTGTTTAGGAGCACTGCTCTACTCCCTGTGCACCTGGCACCTCTCTCAAAGGAGAGCAGCAGAGTCAGGCCGATGTGTGCAGAATGCAGTAGCTTTTCCCCTCTAGATACAGCATGGCACAGGGTAATCCAATGACACCCTCCAGGCCTGCTTGTTAGCTACAAAGCTGCTCCAAACACTTGCAGAGAATTTGCAACACACAAGCAAGCTCTGATGAACTCTATTCTCTGGAACAGATAGTGCATTCATTCCAGGCCCCAGTAAACAGCTTTTGATGTTGAAGAAAAGCTATCAGCAAAGCAAACAGCACTCCCAATATGTCAGTCTTTCCCCCAAGGCTGAGCTTTAAATGGCTGCCTAGCAAGCTTCGACACCAGTTCTGAGTAGGATAAAACATTTCTCTTATTAAGAGCCCAAATTCATTCCTAGAATAATTGCAATAGCATCGAACTAGGGATGAGTTCTTGGTGTGCTTTCCTGTGTTCCTGACTCACTGTCTGCAGCTCTGCTTCTCTCTTTCTTGGTGGTTTATTGCAAGAAACCCTCTGTGTACTTAGAGATAATCACATCAGCATGCAGTATTCTTTCCCTGCTTGGTATTTCAAGCTCTATCATCAAAACGTAAAAGCAGACTGTATTTGACTAGAAGAAAGAAAAGATAAAAAGTAGTTCATAATGAATAAATGGCACAGGCAAGAGATTTTCCAAACATGTCACAAAATGGCAGGAAAAGTAGTGGGTCAGAAGCCTCTGCAGGAACTTGGCACAGTGGCTCAGCCCCAACCTGCCTTTCTGAGGTCCAGCTACCAGGAGGAGAACACTGCAAGTGAGGTGACAGCATGAGTCACTTTTGCTGTGCACCATCTGGGCTGAGGGGGAGCAGGGCAAGGAGACAGAGAGAAGACCTCTCCCATTCAGCTGTGCTCTGGCAGCATTCGCAGGCTCTGAAAACAATAGCAGGCAGGATGCAAAAAAGCAGCATTCTGTCCTGGACTCAAAGGAGGTATTTGGTTTGTTTCAACAGAAATTGTTTCATAAAAGCGAGGTTTTTCTTTCTTTTCAGATGAGGAAGAAAACCAAATTCCCTAGTGTAAGGCCTAGGTACCACCCACAGACACAGATGGAAAAAATCTGAAAATTATAGTGAAAGGCAGCTGTAAAAATCATTAAATGCTCAACTAAATGGTCAGCCAAAGAAAAAGAGGTGGCCAACAACCTTGATGAATGATTTATGTCTGGGAGTAAGAACTGTTAATAACAGCTACCTTAGCATTGAATGCCCTTTTCATTGATTTGGGGATGAGCAGAGCAGTTCAGCGTGTCTAGAGATCTGCTGTCTTTGCTGAACGATTTGCAAAGCTAGAAATAGATGTGTTCCCTCTGGCGTATCTCCTCCCTCTGAAAGAGGAAGTCTGAGATGCTTTTGTTTTCTGTTATCACATTCAAGTTAAATAAATGCAAAGTGGTTCTGCTGGTTTCCTTCCCTCTCTTCCAAGGTGATCTGCAGACATGTAGGTTATTTTTACCTCTGTTGTAATATGTTCCTGTCTCAGATGTAAAACGCTTGTACCAGTTAGAGTCTCTGAAGACTCTGATATTGCCAGTCTAGAGATGGCCTAAGAATCAGTTGTGCTAAGTTACAAGTTGATGCGTACATTGGAAGTATCTGGAGAAGGTCTCGATATAAGGATAAGAAGATCATCTCCTTGGTGGTGTCACCAATGAGCATGCTGAACATCAGGCAAGAGCAGCCAGTGCTGATGGAGAGAGTTGGGTGATTGAAGTAAAAAGCTATGTAGAAATGAGAGAAGGCTGCGAACTGAAATGGCAATGTGTTGGCAAGCTGCAGATTTGTCAGAATAAGGACTGAAGCGGGAAGGAAGGACATTAGTGGAGGCTGCCTTTGGGGACTGCAGGTGCTTAAGGCCTTGCCAAAGATTTGTGGAATCTGGAATGGTCAAAGTATTCTGGGAATATAAGAAAAGGAGGAGTTTATGTATGCCCCTCTTCTAAATTTGACTCAATTTTGCCCCTGTCAACTCATCTTAATTTCTTAAAACTTCTAATGATGAATCTGTAAAATCCCAGGCAACATTTAACGAGTACAGCACACTGGTCTGAGTGGTCGTGGTGTGTGCTTCTCACCTTCTTTATTCAGCACCAGGTGCTGCTCAAGGTGGAAGTTTAGGTAACAGCTTGCTGAGCAGCCTGCTCCTCAGGCCAGGCTGCGCATCAGCAGTCCTCTGCCTGCAACTTGTGATTCTGCTGTCATTTCAGACAATTGAAGATGGCAGGACTTGAAGATCTTGGTCCCTGGAGGTCATATTTTAGGCATATTTCACTGAAATTCAGAACAGTGCCTAAAGAAGCTGTCTGTACTTCATTCTCACTGACAGGGCTCAATTCTCTTGAGCCTGGCCCTCTTCCCTGCCACTTGGGGAATTTTACTGTCAGCTTCAACAGTAACAAGTGGGGTTTTCCTGGAAATGCCCCACTGTGAGGGGAGATATTTGTCTATGTGGCAAAACTTAAGTTAATTTGTCTAAAAAGCAGCCAACAGAGGAGTTAGATCTAGATCTAAACGTAGCAGTGTCTAACCCCACTGCAGCAGCACACAGCCTGTACAAGCACAGGGCCGGCTCACACACATGCTTCATCTGAGCTGCTCTTGTAGCTGGTCAGGGGTTTGTGCTACTGAACTGCATGAGTGGGAAACTCTTAGGTTTGGCTGTGTATTGCCTCTAGCTGAGTTAATAGCAACTTTCCTTCTTAACTTACTGCTTCTTCTTTACACTAGAAGAGCAGAAAGAAGGTAAAGGTGTCTTGTACAAAGCTGAGCACCAACAGTCCACTCTGGCACTCTTTAATTTGCTGTTGACTCACCACCACACTCTCCTATTCACAGCAGGAGACAAGTGAGGGGGACTACTGCAATGCCATGTCAAGGGTTTCAGGTTATAACAGACCATTCTTGTCTAGAAGATGATCAGCTGTGCAAAAGGGTGGGCCACAGTGAGCATTGTACATGCACCATCTTGGGTACATGGGAGACAACTCACCTACAGTCTGCTCAAGGAAACCAGGCCACACCTAGCAAAGGACTGGGAAATCAAAACATGTTTGGGACTGAAGCTTACATCTGGAAACACAGTACTGAATTGCTGACCAAAAAAAGGCTGAGTTGAAAGGTTAAAGATCCCAGAGCTGCTCCCTCTCCTACTAAAAGCAGTTTTTCTACAGGGTTAACCAGGTTGGAAAAGACCTCTCAGATCATTGAGTCCAATCTGTCACCTAACTCTTCTAATTAACTAACCCATGGCACTGAGTACCTCATGCAGTCTCCTCTTAAACACCTCCTGGGATGGGCACTCCACCACCTCCCTGGGCAGCTCCTTCCAATGCCAATCTCTCTTTCTGTGAAGAACTTCTTCCTAACATCCAGCCTGAACCTGCCCTGGCACAGTTTGAGACTGTGTCCTCTTGTTCTGTCACTGGGTGCCTGGGAGAAGAGACCAACCCCACCTCCCTATAACCTCCTTTCAGGTGGTTTGTGCCAACCCCAGCATCTATTCAACACAGAAAATGCTGTTCACAGAGCGTTTTCTATTCAATAATTGTTTTCCTAGTTGTCCAACAGAAATAGTCATTAAAATTCTTCCATGTATTTTTAAGACACAAGCATCTCAACTAACAGGTGCTAAGTCTGGAATCCACTAAATCCTTTGCTAATGATCTGTTTATCATTACACAGCACTAACAAACCTCTCTTCCTTTCTGAGCGTTCTGAGGCAGCGTCTGTACTGCCGCACCACTGACAGCATAGTGTTGCACTTTCCTCTGGGGCTGGTTGCTTACTGACCAACAGGGCAAAGGAGAGGGCTCTGCAGAGAGATCAAGCTCAACAAAGGCATTTTTCTGTCCTTTTTGAAAGCTTATTTGTATTTACACTTCTAGTTTGAAACGCACAGTCCAGAATTTCACAATCCTGTCATGAACTCATGCTCCTGAGGCTTCCCAGGCCCCCATTAGAAAACCTGGGAAATCCTCCCCAGAGCTGAACCTTCCTGGAATTCCCAGGTCTACAGTGGGCGTGCTGACATCCTTCCAGCTCCCAGATCCATGGCAGTCCCTAATCTCAAAAGCCGCAAGCTTTGAGCATTGATTACAGGCTGTGCCATTTCCCACCTTACAGTTTCCTGGTGACTTTATCGAGGACTCTGGGTGTTTGCAGTAAGGCACTCCTGGGACAGACAGCCACAGCCACATCCCACCTTGCAGAAGGGTGTGTGCCACACTGGGCACACCGACGGTACAGCCATGGCACCCTTCAGAAGTCTGGGCTTGGTGTTTTCCGTAGTGGTACCTTATGAAGCTGACAACCCATCATGCCTGCTTATTGAAAAACACTTGTCATCATACAACTGCTTCCTCCTCCTCAGCACCCCGAGGTGCACCCAAAGCTCCCAGAGCAAGATGCAACCAGGAATCACAGTGAGGGATATTGTATTGTTAAATCTGCTCTAGAACTGTGAAGGAGAACAGATTTACGACTCCTTTTCAGGGGAAGACAGATCTTATGGAGTTACTGATGTCTGTTTCGTGATGACAAAAATAGCCTGGCCTTGTGGATGTTCTACACACTACGGTAACAGCTGGATGTCCAGCTTGGAGGAAAGTACCAGATGTTGTAGGTGTTAAGTCCTTAGATGTTGAGGATATGGTTAGCCTTAGGGAAGAGGAAACAGAAAATCCACAGTGCAACAACAAAAAGTAGCAGAGAAAGAACCAGAAGTAGCCAAGTGGCAGCACCTGCTTACTAACACACGAGCAGTGAATTGCCACCAGAATTCATACCTCTGGCAGCCTGTTCATCTCTTCACACTCCCCTTTGCCATTACCCAGGGCGATACTTTATGTGGTATTAAGCTACTGAGAAGCTGCAGTTGATGCCATGTTAGTGAGTCGCTGTAAACAGATGAACTATTTGGTTGAGAGAGTAATTAAAGTTCAAAGAGAACTTTGTTGACAGGAAGCCAGTAAACATTTCTGCCTTTTCTCTCTCAGCTCACGTACGCAGGCTGTGCAGAAAAGTGTTCTTTTTGGGTTTAGCCAGCGATGAGAGGCTGCCTGTTTCATCTCCTCACTCTCTGCGAGTTTGCTAGGTTTACACCACTTAGAATAAATTAAAGCACAGAGTCTCTAAGTTGGTTTATTGAAGGTTGTCATCACCAAAGGAATTAGCCTCCCACTTCTGCAGTTCTCGTGTAGCTTGATGTTGCTTTACTTTGGCAGCAGTTGCACAAAGCCAGGCAATCAGACCTACCCTACTTAAAAATGCCAGTGCTCTGTGCGTACTGCAGAAGACATCAGTGTGTTCTTAGGAGGAGAGTGGAATTTGAATTCTCCTCCATGATGAATCTGCCCCGAAGTGGGGATTCTACCATGATGTCAAATAATTTGCAGGGGTAGGAATGACTGTTACTGACAATCCCACCACTACCAGTGACGTCTACATCAATGTTGCAGCAGCAGAAGAGAGATTTCTGGGGTGGGTTCTTTTCTTTGCAAAGTGGGAAAAGGACAAAATGAGCCTGATTGGAAGCCAGAGGAAAAAACCAAACCCAAACAAAAAAACCCACAAAAAACAAACAAACAAACAAAAAACCCCAAGGATTAATGATGGACTCTAGACAGCTAATGAAGCTGTAGGACTGCTAGTATGAGTTTAGTACCAGAGGAAAGTCAAATTACAGCTAATTTATCTACATAACAGGTAATTGTTCCTCAGATTATGAGTAAGCAAACACAACAGTGTTAAATAGTCTAAAAAACCAAATGGGTCTATGGAGAATTTCAATGCTGTAGACATGATGAGGACTCTGGAGAAGAGGGAGCCATCTAACAGAGCTGAGTCGGAGTGTACAAAAACTATGACTAATTTTAATTCTGCCAAGTCAACTGGATGTGAATTGTTTTTTTTTCACAGTGTGAGCTGAGCTAGGTAACAACCACAGAGACACA
Source organism: Ramphastos sulfuratus (assembly GCA_013399055.1). Lineage (NCBI taxonomy): Eukaryota > Metazoa > Chordata > Aves > Piciformes > Ramphastidae > Ramphastos > Ramphastos sulfuratus. The sequence goes on along the minus strand of WBNM01014605.1, from coordinate 31,943 downwards.
AGCAAATACTGTGTGTTATACGGGTAATATCTTTACAGATAAAACAAGCTTAATGAAGGAAGTAAAACTGTTTTCAGTAACTGCCTACGGCAACCTAACAGAGCTTGCTCTGTAACATATTACGGTCCCTATGCATGAAAAAAAAGCTGCTCACCGTCACCTACACGGCAGAAATAGCCACTCCCGGACAGCGATCACAGGCGGAAGCAGCTGCCACAGTTGTAGTTCAAGGTCATCCAAGAGAGCTGGCTTCACATTTCACTTTCCATCTGGAAAGCCAGCAGTGTCAGGCACTGGCAGGCATCCCAAGGAGCATGGGCCAGGATGGCAGGGAGTGCTCTATGCCTTTTCTCTTCTCAGGCACAGGCAGTAACTGTGGCTGATCTCACCTATACTATTCATACTCGCTGGGTCAGGATACGCTAATACATTTTAAAATGCATGCATTTGCCTCTTACAATTACTTTGAGGTTCAGTTTTGATTTATTCCTATATCACATAGATTTCTGGGGGTTTGCTCCCTGTGTCCTCTGTCAGCTAAACAGCATTATCCATTTTTATGATGGTGTCTATTTCCATGCCCCCGAGTTGTATGAATCCCAAACTGCTCCTGAGCCACACACAAGTGTCCCCAGCAGTAACATGTCACACGTGCAACAGAGAGAGCACTGCCCGAGCAGCTCCCTCGGCTGTCAGGTTGCTACCTCACCAGGCACACAGAAAAGGAAGCAGAGCAGGAGAACTAGAAAGGGAAAGGAGTGTGTATGTTCTGAAGCCATGTGCTTGCTTTCTTTAACAGCAAAGGCAGATGCAAAATTTACAGTTTGACCCAAGCTCTTCTTGTAGAGAACACTTCAAGCAGTGAGCTGAGAGAAGCCTGAGAAGCAAATGAGGATGGAAATTCTGGCTATAAACTGATGCTTTCCTGTACATATTGTCTCCTTCGGATCAACATGTAGTGAGCCCTCAGCTTTCCTGACAATAAACCCAGAAGAGCTGGAGACAGCTTATGATGACTTTAAACTATATTTTAGTTTCCTGGGCTGGCTGGAGCCTCTTCTTGATAACAGGCAATAGGACTAGAGGAAGTGGTTACAAGCTGTGCCAGGGGAGTTTGGCTTGGATATTAGGAAATACTTTACTGAAGAGGTTCTTGAGCATTGGAGTGGTGTGCCCAGGGCAATGGAGTTGTCACGTTCAAGTAGGTCTGGACCTGGCACCTAGGGACTTGGTCTAGTACTGACTCTTCAGGGCTGGCTCAAGGGTTGGACTGGATGATCTTGGAGGTTTCTTCCAACCAGATATATTCTGTGATTCTGTGAAGTGCTTGGAATGGCTTCCAGCATAGGAGAGATGCTACAGACATCTTGCTGACATCTCTCCAAACAGCTTGCTGCATAACATCGCCATACTCTGAGGACGACCATCCTGGGCACTGAGTGAGGCAAGGTCTTGAGACAAAAATAGGATCCAGTAATATAATTAGAAAGCAAATTACAATGCTCTGCTATGATTATGGTTGCTGGAGCTAAAATTTACCGCACAACATAAATTGTGGCAATACCTAATTGAGAAAGGCTGATTTTATAATCTTTATAAACTTTAGGTAGCTCTTCATAGCTAGCAGATATTCGGCTGGAAATAGTAGGGACATCCTGGACACGAAGAACACAGCTGCCTTCAGTTTTCCTGTATTTGGATGGTTAGTTTCTGTGTGCGTGCGTCACTTGTTTGGGGTCTGGTGCTGGCTGGTTTTGGTCTTGGGGTTTGTGGTGGGGTTTCAGTTTGCTTTTGTGTTTTTTTCTTAAAGAAGGAAGTAAAAGCATGGTGCAAAGTGAAGTATTTGACGTAGGATTTGCATCGAGGCCTGAGAAGCATTATGGCTGTTGTTTCAGGTGATTTCACTCCACCCCTTTGTGTCTCTGGGAATTCTTGTTTTCCTTTTCAAAAGCCAGCCTCTTTCAAAGCACACATGCAGGCTGGGCAATGCAGCTGTGGCAGCAGGGATCTGCTAAGTTAGGTAACAGTTCAGCCACCTCCTTTTCAGGGGACGGGCTAAGAACAAGCTGTCACACATCTAATTTTATTGAGCTTAACTCAGCAAATGAAAAAGCTGTGTTTTGCAGTGCAGAAACCTCCAAGCTCTGAAAATCAGAGCTGCCAACTGGAGTTTCCTACACTCTGTGTTTTGCTTCACTTCAGGCTGGGCTGGGCTTACAGGCTCTTCTTGGGTGCCTTTGTACAAGGGCAGGTGGGGAAGACAGGCACTCAGCAGCCCCACGTCCAGTGGCTCCTGGCTTCACCAAGCCCTTCTGAGATGGACTTACCAGGGGCATGGGAGGTAGTCATAACAGAAGCATTTTTCTGAGGGCCTTGGCTGACAGCCCTCTGTGCCACGCAGCCCAGCAGGCAGTGCACAGAGCCTGAGAGGAAGGAAATGATTCCTCACAGCTGTTGCAAGAGGAGAATGTGTGTTGGGGGAAAGGTCACTAGAGGGTCCCCAGGCAGGGCAGCCATTGTGTACTATGTGGGTGAGCTGATGCCCACCGGGGCCAAAGAGCTCATTTCACCTGTGAGGGCAAGAAGTGGGCACTTCTTTGCGTGGCTGTGTAATGGAAGGGGCCCTGTGAAGGATACCCTTTGAACTTTTAAGATAAGGTGTGCCCCTCATTAAAGGAATTTTTCCTGCCCTGTCCTTTCTTGCAGCAGAATGAGAAGCCTGTGAGCAGGTGAGAGCTCCTGTCTGGCAGCTGGGCTCAGCCTCTGCCAGTCACTGCTGCTGACTTGGGTCTCCACTTTCTTCCTAAGGTGGAAAAGCTCTTCCTGAGATGAAGTGTCCCGCCAGTGGCCCCGGGTGAAGATGGGGAGCCCTCCTAACACCGGGCACAGCAAACTGCCCACTCACACTGCCACCGCTGCGGAGAGCTGCAGGGAATGCAGGAGCTGCAAAAAAGCCTCTCGTTTTACCTTGCTACTTAATCACAGAGAGGTTTGTGAAATTTGCTTGGATGTGACCGAGGTGTCCTTCGCTTTATTTCTGGAAACCGACCCCAAGGTGTACTGAGCTCAGGGCCTGTGGGAGGGGCAGGCTGACAGAGCCCACACAGCTTGCTTGCAGAGCTGCCAGAAAAACAGCACCGAGTCGTTTGGCTAAGACTGCTCACTCCTTTTAGTTTAACCCTGCTGCCTGAATCTCAAATACTTCAGGGCTTGTTTTCAATTAAGTATCTTTTTCCTTTGCCATCCCACTTTTTCTTTCACCCCTACAGGGTGACTCTCGAAGCTTTCAGTGATGATGAACTACTCAGCAAACATTCTATTTAGACACTTAAGCGTCACCAGCTCTGAGCACTGTAAAACACACAGTGATGGAGCAACATGCTTCATTTTATTCCTTTTGTTGTCCTACAGACCTCATTAGCCATTGGTGAAACGCTGTTCACTGGGGAGAAGGACTATGGACCTCATAGTACTGCTATGATAAAAAGAAGGCCTCGGTGCCTTTACTTGCTGGAAGAAAACTTCTAAAATGCATGTACAGATTTGTGCCCTGGGGACCGGAAATGCATTAGTTCAGTCTCGGTCCCTGTTTAGCAAGCTCCTTCTCTGGAGACTTTCAAAACCTGCCTGGATGTGTTGCTGTGCAGCCTGTCCTAGGTGATCCTGCTTTGGCAGTGGGGTTGGACTCGATCTCTGGAGGTGCTTTCCAACCCCTAACACTCTGTAATTGCCCTGTGTTAATTTCCTGGCTCAAACACCCAGTAGGCAACACGGAGTAAAGCGTGCGGTGCATGTGAGCATGGGAACACGAACGAGCTGGACAGGAGAACAGAACAAGTGGCACACGTGCGGAACAAATGATGTCTGCCGTGGCTCTCGCTTACTGAGAGAGTTTATTGCAGTGCTTTGGTACAGAAAACAACAAGAGAAGCACAGGGTTTAAGTATGGGACTTCTGGATTAAATTTATGTACAAGCCAGTAGCTGAGATATGATCAAACCTTTCCTGTTCATTTGTGCCACTACAACACTACTAAAGGTCAGCGTCACTACTACCAGTTCTTATTTCCAAAGGTGTCTGAGCAACGATTCTGGGCTGAAGTCGTCTGAGCTAGCACACAAAGACAGATACCTGTGCTGTTTGAGGGGCAGGTTTTCAACTTCTGGCAGTTCAAGTCAGGGCACTGAAGATAGCCCCCAGGTGTAAGTGCTAAAGCACCAGTCCTGTCTTTGTACTCTAAGGGGAAAAGGCAGCAGGGGAGTTTTTTCAGGCTACTGTAGCTTCATTCATGCCAAGGGCCTGGGTTCAGCAGGTTTTAGATCTACTGAGGTTCTTGCCCAGTCAGCAAAGACATTAGTTTCTGACCTCAGGTCCTCACAGACAGATGGGACTTCAAAAGAACATATTCTTTATTACTAAGCTCTGGACTTCTAGATTCTGTCATTTTGGAATACAAACCCTATCAACCTCATCAGGAGAAATGGATTAATATTCATCAGCCTTCAGTGAGGCTCCTATACCTGACCCTGCTGGCAGTCTTAGAAGCCTCTCTTGGAGTACTGCTATTTAATTTGATATTTCAAAGTGTGCTTTGTATCCATAACTTGATGGCTTCTGCCTAACAAATGTCAGACCTGGGCTTTTATTATTCCAGAACACAGCATGCTCTCTTGTGATATGAGCTAAGGCCACTAATGAAGTGAGGAATAAAGCATGAGTTAGGTTAGACTGTGAAAGCTCCAAATCCCCTGCCTGTTGGTATTTTCTCCAGACAAATATTCTTGCGCCGAGGGCTCAAGTCAGGCAGAAGTCTTTGCTCTGCAGCACAGTTTGCTAAAGTTTCCTTTTGTAAGTAACAGGTCCCTTTACAACATCTGCAAATCACACTGAATAAAAAAAGGTAATTTCCTTTGCAACTACAAAAATCATTTCCCAATGGCATTTTGCAAACATTCACTTAACTGAGATGCTCTTTATCTTCCTTTTAAAATGTCAAGCAGATAAAAGTCTTCTAAATAGCATTCTTTGGTATTTTGATTAATTTTGCCTAGTGCTTTCCCAGAGTACTGATACTTACATAAACCTGAGCTCTGATTCTCTTCTGACTAATACTTCCCGAAGCCTCTGGATCTTTGCCATCTCCAGCTCAATTTCATCAGGCATCATTGTTGTTTCAGCCATTGAAATAATGTCCAGTTCATCTGTGTGTGAAAGCAGAAAATGCATTAAGCTAGTCAAACCATCTTAGTTGTTGGGGCAGGGGAGTGTTTAACATGAATTTTAATCACAGAACTATCTGGCTATGGGGTAATTAATGCAAGCAGTAAAGAATATCCTGAATGCTGCATTGACTGGTGGTTCTACTGCTTGCTTATTGTTTTCAATGTAGCCAGTTTGAAGTTAAAGAATCCCTAGAAGTGACATTTATTTCACAGTCAGCACCTGTCACATCCCTAAGAATCCCAACCCAGTACATAACTGTAGCTACTGCTCATCAGGCAGTGTCACTGCACATGGACAGCACAGCCATAGACTGCTAAGAAGCTTACTCGAAGCAATTATTTGCAACTCCAACCAGTTCTACCTCAGTGCAAGCACAGCGAATGTAGACTGATGAAGGTTTCCCTTCCTTCATTCTTGTCGCTCTCTGTGCCATTCGACCTCAGCCTAATGGCTAAGGCCACTAGACAGGAGCCAAGGATGTGATGAGAAATGACCTAGTGTCTAACCCTCCACAGGCTGAGTGCTTCCTACTGGGGTGTCAAAATCACTTGAGAAGACAAACAGCACTTTGTAGAATTACTTGGCAACTGTGTAAGGCCAGGCCCCTTCTGCGAATACTTCTCTATAATTGACAGAGGGAGACGGGGTTATGAGCAGTGCTCAATGAGGGTGGAAGGAACCAATTTTTAGAAGATGGATTGGGAAGGAGCAGCCTGGCCTCTGGAAAAAAAATATTCCAAGGGTTCACCATACTTGGCCTTTGTTCTGAACAAGAGTTTAGAGGTGAAAAAGTAAGAGTGGCTACATGGTTTGGTAGCCAAATGGAGACGTGCTCCTGAAAGCAGACCTGTTTCAGCTGCAGTGCTGAGAAGGAAATGGAGAAGGCAGAAAGCACTCAGCATGATTATGCAGAAAGCAGGAGACAAAAAGCATCAGAAAAAAAGCTGTTCAATTAATTCTGAAGCCCCTCATGACAGACTAAGCACACACAGCTGAGAAGACCTCCTGACAGAAACTTGGAGTAGGAACGAAACTAAAAAACCTCAGCAAACACAGGCCCTGCATAAGCTTAGTTCACAAACTCATGTTCTCCCCAAGTGGGGGAAATCCTATAGCACATCTTCTGTCTATATAATTTTAATGTTTTTGTTAAGTTGTCCTGCTAGTAACTAATTAACCTGTCTGCAGGTTTGGGCTCCACTTCATAGCCTTTGATATGAAGAAAATGGCCAAATAAACATAAAAAAGGTGACTACTTTTTTCGAGATAGCACAATCTTGAGGAAAAAAAGCTACACAAATTTTGAGATGTCTTCCGTGAGAGAACAACCATTTCTCAGCAGCTGTTTTTAAAACCCAGGCTAGAACTGGTTGGTAGGATCAGGCTATCTCATTGTGTGGCTGAACACACAAGTGCTGCTGTAGAAGATGGACTTTCCAGTTAGAAATCGGTTTGCCAGGCTGTGCTTAACCGAGGTACAGCCTAGGTGTCCTGACAGGTGTTGTTCCACCTCTGCTGCCAACAGCCGCGTCACAGGGTGAAGCACATCAGCCCCTTTCCAATCCCAGCCACTAAGTTACCTGTTGACATACAACCTAAAAACTTTGGAAATCTTAGATCCCAGAAGAAGGTCAAACACCACTGAAAATGCCTTCGGGACTGTATCCAGCCCAACTCTTTTCTTCCCCTCACACCCTTATCTGGATACGTGGAATGAGGAACCACAGTGAAGTCTTGAACTTTGCAGCAGAGTAGCTAAGAGGCTGTGCCACCACCAGCAGCTGTGCAGAGTCAGAATTCACTGCTCACTGCATGCTTGTAAAGGAGCAGTCAAACGAAACTGTAACAAAGCTTCTCTGTATAGTTTTGCCTCTTGCTGCCTTTGGGGGTGTGCTCTTCAATTCTTGCAGCAGAATTGGCTTTGGTGCAAATTTATTTTCTGAAACCAGGAAGTTATTCTGATGCTACCATGAATTAAATCTGACACTACTGGTAATGAGAAAGATAAGCCAGAAATATATTGCACCTGCATACATGTTTTAAAATGGGTTCCCAAGAGCTCAGAAGACAGAAAAAATGAAGTAACTATCTTACTTCCAACTCTAGCTGATTTGAAGCTCTAGCCTTAAATGCCCCAGAGCTACCCTTGGATCAGAGCAGCTCTCACACTGATGTCAGCAATTCAGGAGGGGAATCATGAGTGAGCCTTAAGCCCTGAGTACGTGCTTAAAGCTAACACAGCAATTAATGTGACAAGCAGTAATCCAGCCTGGCCTCTTGCAAAAGAGTCACAGACTCTTCCGCATCCCACTCAGTGTGTGCTTGAACCACCAAAAATATTTCTGAAAGCCATCCAAAATTGCACAATGTTTTCAAAAGAACCAAAAATGTAAGCAAGGCACCATGAGTTTAAAAGTGGAGAGAAGCAGACACAGAAACCGTAGGGTACTGGTTTGCAGCTGGTCTGCAAAGATGTCACTAGGACGATGCAGAGAGAGGAGTGGCTTAGTTTACCTTCGCAGCGGTACCTGTGCTGTGGACATACTGTAAGGTGATTCATCCCCATGGAGACCTCAAAATGGAAGGATTTTCAAGAGCTGAATTGCAGGAAGTTTGAGAGAAAACAAAACAAAACAAAAAACAGACTGGGCAGTTGAAATAGGAAGAAATTTGAGGGTGAGAATTTAGAGACACTGTGGTGCTGGAAGGGATTAAGAGCCAGTTTGAGAAGGACAGATATGACCTTCCAAGGGAAAAAAAATAGAAATTAGTAACTGATTTCCACTCTGCAACTCTAGCTGCAAATGGCCCAGTGTGACCTCTTGAAGTCAGGTCACACTTCCTGATGCTCCCCGGGGCACTATTAAGGAACTGTACCATTCTGCACTGAATCTCCAACTTTTCTAAACCGTCCCTTCCCAACAGGGAGAGGCTCACACCTACCCCCACCGTGATCCTCGCCAATCACCAACATGAACTTCTCCTGTAATATCGTGGGTAAACGTTTGACCTGCCTGGCAGCAGCTATGCTGAAGAATAATTAATTATTTTTTGTAAAATGGTTTGAGCTCTTGGGAAAGACTATGTTGACATTACTGAGCCTTTGAATGCAGCTCTAGCTCTGTCCCAGTGATGAATGATAGCTTGAGGGCTTTCACACAGAACAGATTCACACAGAAATCTCATATAAAAAGAAAGAAGAAACGGTTCATTTTACTTAAAGCAAGCATGCATTAGTCAGCTGTTTTTTACCATACATTGTTATTAAGCTCTTTCTGGTATCGAGCCAACATTCATAAAGCAGAAGTGGAGACAACACTGAGATTAGTCACAGACAGTGACAGGATGGAACTAATTTGTCTGCTCTGCGATATCCTGGATGATTTTCAGTGACAAAGAAACATGTAAAATGTTATTGTAGATGCAAAAATATACTAGTATGAAAACAACACTGTAAAGAAACAAAATTCTCAAGCTATTACATATAATGAGAGGGACTGAAGAGGGAAACCTGCAGCTACTTGTGCAATATTTTTGCTTCAATTTAAATGCAGACTGGTATAGTTAAACTCAAAAGATTGCACTTCATCCTTAATATGCCAGCCAGAAATGGAACATTAGCCACCTATGATGAAAAGCAACAACAACAAAAGCCAATCAAATCAGCAAGTACAAAGAAAACTTTTAAAAATAAAACTATTTTAAAGAGAAATTTTTAAAAGAAAACTGTTTTAAAGAAAACTTTAAAATAAGCCTGAAGTAATACAGTGAGCAACAGGAGAATGCACTACCCCTGGTGTCAGTAACTTCAGACAAATTAGTTAAGGAATGCTGTAGGAGAAAAGTAATCATCAGCGAAAATCCTGCTGCTGTCCTTGCACGCAAGCGTATTGCTCTCTTAACAGCTCGCTGTGCTCTACAGCCACTAGCTGGTGTCATTCTAACGTGGGGAGATCATCACCTTGTGAAAGACAGATGGGTATCGGTAACGCACAGGGTGCCAAACCTACTCCCCCAGCCCCTAAAGCAGTTTGCAGACAATCTGCAGTCTAGAGGCAGGAGGAGCCCTGCGAGACTCTTACGGGTACGCAGCGTGCCCGCGGCAGAGACAGTGCCAGCCCTGCTACTCACGCTGTGTCTTCAAGGCATGGCTTACCCTTGCCAGCCACGCTGTGCTGTTGGAAACCGTCACCCATCCAGCCTTGAACACTCCTCTCGGTCGTTCAGCAACAGAAGATCTCCAGCACTTTTTTCATCTTTTAGTTCCGCTTTTTCATCTCAGCCATGGACGAAGCACCTTCAGTGAGACCCTGAGTCTGCTCAGTCCATGACTGTGGGGAGCTCTGTAAGGACTGCAGCTCCGATCAGCCACTTGGCTCTCTAACACGGGCACCACCCAGCAAACATAGCAGCTCAGCACACTCCATTGCAGTGCTTTAGCTGAAAATTATTTTGAGTCACTGTTGCCCTGGACTGGATTTAAACGGAGCCATTCGAGCCCTTATTTCCACTCCCTTAAATTGCTAACTAGTAAAATAATCCTTGTTAAAATATTGTTAGTGGCTAAGTTTTGTTGCAGATCTGGGTCAGCACTTTTGGGGCTTTCTCAAGAACTCGGTTAAACTCTCGAATTAATCTTTTTTTCCATAATAAATGGTAATAGAGCACAGCACTCTCTTAGTGCTCTTTCAGATAGCAAAATCAAGACTTTCAAGACCACTGTCAGTTGATGAGCTGCAGCAGAAGTATGCAGGAAGCACAGGTTAGAGGAGAACCAGGTGGCACAACTTAAAACCTGTTCTTTGTGGAAACTGAAATAGCTGCATAACATTGGACAAAAAGAAGCTGTTACAGTTACATAATATTCCAGATAAAGAAAATGTTCACGTGAAAAGAACCAGCTGATTCCTGCATTTGTCATTAGCGAGTCACCTGGAGCCACGGAGGGGCCAGTCCTGCAGCCAGGCGTTTTACTGTGCCTTCTGCTGTTGCCTCAAGTGTATTCAGAAGCCTCAAGGTTTTTCCTTCTCTTTGCTTTAACCCATCTAGGGCAGGCAGCAGTGGCCGGTGGCTAAACCCTGGTTAAACCCCTGCACCTAATGGCTTATTGCTCCTCTAGCCTGCTGCAGCAGGCTGCCGCTGTGAATCCTAACCGCGGTCCCATTTGCCACCTGTGTGCAGTGGTATTTATTCAGCGGTTTGTGCTGGAATTACCATATGAATACAGCTAACAGCGAAGCACAATACAAACAGCTGCAGGAGGTTTTGTTCCTGGCTTCCCCAACGTCGTGCCACTAAACCCGGATAGACTGGGAGAAGGGAAGATGGCATGGGATAGCAGCAGTGTGGAAGTGACCGGAACGTCGAGATTCTGCGGACATCTCAGCACTGCTGCGGACATCTCAGCACTGCTGCTGCTGCTTCGACTGCCTGGCCTCAGGCCATGGGCACCGCGCAGCCTCAGCAGAAGCTCCTTTCCCTCTCCTTTTGCTCAGAAGTAGATTTCAGGCTGAGCGACCTGTAGCAAAGCACAGCATCTCTCCGAGAGACCAGGAGGAAATATCACACACTGAAACTTGCCATTTGTGAGAGGAGAGGAAATCNGCCTCAAACCAGCACACTTGCTTTCCTGGTAATGCTTACAATCACTGGGAGAAGCATTACTGAAGCAGCAGCAGCAGTGAAAAAGCTTTTATTTTGCAACTGGAGAGAATAAAACACTTTCTGCTGTGCCTTTGGATGATAGCTGCTTTTGCATAGCCTTCCAGTGCCTGAAGAGGGCCTAAGAGAAAGCCAGAAAGGGACTTTTTACAAGAGCTTGTACTGGATAGGATGAGAGGGAATGGACTGAAGCTGAAGGAGGAGAGATTTAGTCTGGAGAATAGACAGAAAGTCTAGAGTGAGGGTGGGGAGACACTGGAACAGGTTGCCCAGGGAGGCTGTGGATGCCCCCTCCCTAAAGGTGTTCAGGGCCATGTTGGATGAGGCCTTGAGCAACCTGGGCTACTGGAAGGTGTCCCTGCCCACAGCTGAAGGGTTGATGCTAGGTGATCTTTGGGGTCCCTTCCAGCCCATACCATTCTATGAATCTATGGATTAGTTGCCCAGGAAGGTGGTAGAGTTCCCATCCCTGGAAATGTTCAAAAACCATGTAGATATGGCACTTGGGGACACAGTGTAGTAGGCATGGTGGTGTTAGGTCAGAGTTGGACTCAATGATCTCAGAGGTCTTTTCCAGCCAAAACAATTCTATGATTCTGTGCTCATGTCTGCCTCTTCTCACCCAGTCTTTGACCACCTCTCAGTCCTGGCCAGCATTCGAGGCTGACCACCTGCGTTGAATGTTCTGTAGCATAGGGAAGGGCTCCTGCCTCTGCCAGAAACAGGCTGTGATGCCTTATGCATATGTGCATGGCTTGAGTCTGTCCCAGCCTGCACGCCTGTTCTGCCTGGTCTGATCAGCACTCTGTAAGCACGTGTGAATAAGTTCACGATGATGCACAAAACCAAACCTGGAGCTTTCTTCTATGCAGCCCTCTCAGCAGCGAGGCCTACACCACATAGACGCTGCAGGGGAAACTGCGACAGGCTGAGAGGACAGGACTTTGTCTTGAGGAGATGAGTAGCTTCACAGGTCCCTTCCAAGGCTCACCGAAGTCAAGAAGAGTCTTTCACTTTAGCGGGTATTTTTGCATATACCATGTGTAACTGGCCCTTCCAGGCATCCAGCAAAACAGTAAGACAGAATTGACATTCATAGTTTTGTAGAACTCAACAGAATTTGAGGGAGTCTTTGAACCACCGCACAGTCATGACAAACCTTATTGCTGAAAAGCACCAGAGGTAGTTCTCATTGCCTATCATTTCCTTCAAGGTGTATGAAATCAGCAGATGTGGCTGGAGATGGCTCTCTTCAAACAGTCAGCTGTGGTCTGAGCCCCTAGCATGATTACAGTATCAGGACCTAGGTCACGATTACTTTTCAAAAGCTATTCCTCTACATGACCACAATTAGATTTACAGCCCAGTCATACTAGAACCTGAGTTTCCACTTCAGAAGAGTCTCTTTCTCATTCTGCCGTGACCTCATTTTGAAATGAGGTAAGCGCAGGATCTGAGAAGCACTGTGTGCAATTGCCTGCTGCACTGCCACAATCTCTGCTCTGCCTGGTCCACCTCTGAGAGCCTCCTGCTATAAAAAAGATTCCTTTGGTTGCTTACCCTGTACGTTCTTGTTCTTCTCTTCAAACTCTGACCTCTTATTTTGCATTATTTACCTTTGCAAAACGCCTGTTGGCAGCAGACTATTCCTCTCCATTTCAAGCTTTTGTACCCTCTGGTTTCACTGAGATTTCTCTTGAAACATGAACACCAGATTCACAGTGTTGAATATTAACTCCCTCCTCTAACTCTCAAAATCCTTTTGGTTTCTATGGTATCATACTCCAAGTCCTGCACACAATGATTCCTTTCACGGCCGATACCTGAAAGTATCTGTCCCTGCCCAGTAGCCAAATGAGAATCACAGTTGCTTTGTATCTTTTATGCTGTGCTTCAGTAGGTCAAGCAGTACTGCACTGCAGAAAGGCTCTGTTAAAACTGAACCTGAGCGAGATCCTGCTTTGAGTTTCCCAGTTCAACTGCATATTCCCAAGCAGGAACAGACATTTGGGGAGTAAAAATGGTAGTTAATTAAGGATGGTCTTCAGTACTTTGCTAGCTAGAAGTTTTACGGTTAAATGATGGTTCAAAATTTCTGCTGTAGGGACCATTTTCTGCCTGTGTTCCCTACTTAAAGACATACATCAGCACAAGTCCCTATGGATGAGATCTATAAAGATCTCACTTCTCAAAAAAAAGCATCAATTAAATTGTCTTGTTTGTTATCCTGAGAAATTTACAAGTAGGAATTATTCTTGGCCTTGTCTTTTGTTAGTTTCTGACAGTTCCATTTTCCTCAGTGGGTAATTGCCCAACCCTTTAATCTTACACTTCCCCCGGGAAAAAGATCTCTCTAGTGTTAAGAAACTGCTCTGTGCACAGAGTTCACTTTGGCTGTAAGGTACTCGGTAAAAGCAGCTGTTCGTCCTCCTCCGACAGCACAGCCCCCATCCCTCTGCGCCAGCGGGGCATTCGGACACGAATCTGACATGGGGCATAGGGCTCCATCCGATACTCAGACTGAACAGCTTAAAATCCACACTGCTGTCTTGTATTTGATGATGAATTCCCTTTGCCCTGTGTTGCTCTTCAGCTTTCACATTTCAGCGTTCTCCTTGCTTTTGATGCTCTCAAAATCTGCTTGTGAAGATGGAGATCTCGGTTAGCTAAGAGGAGAGGACGGCACCCGGGGAAAGAATGGTGCATGTCAAGGAGAGGGAAAGAAAAGGCTGTTACTGGAAACCAGTAACTACCCAGAGCAGTAACATTCCGAAGCAGTCTTTCAAACAGAATGTTGGAGGAAAGCTGGTTTAGACCAAGAACATGTGGATCTTTAAATAGCCTGGCCTCACTGATAGTCTGCAGTTGCAGGAGGCTGGACTCAGGAGGCAGAAAAATTCATCTGACCATTATCTGGGGCTTTACTTTTTAAGGTAAGATTTCACTGTTTCAGGTGCAGTGTCCTCTGCAGTCAGGCACTGCCCGCACAAATTCCAGACTCCTTCTCCAGGTGTGAAGTGCTTAGTGGGATCTGATGAGAGAAATCCTACCTCTTCAGGACAGAGCACCATCTCTGCTTTCCTACTTCTTCCAGCTGGACCTAAGGGTGTTTACTTATGCAAGGAACCGACTCGGTGCAATAGGACAATTTGCTTACTAATTACCTGTAACTGAAATAATTTCTAGCTGTGAATTTGTATATAATTTGGTTCTGGTTTACAGCACTATCGTTATGATTTACGATGTAGGCTGTTTCTACTATGAGAGTTCTACTACTTTATGTCATGTCTTTGACCCATGACTCACCATACCCTGGATAGTTCCCTAACCAGTCCATTTTCAGGGCAGAGGGAGGACTTTTCCTCAGTAGTATCTCCTCTGGCAGCACTTTAAAAGCTAATACAAGCTGTATTTACAGGTCAGGAAACAGGATGCCAGCACTCACAGCAACAAGTGCCTAAGGAGTCAGAACCTAGTGCTGAATTGAACCTCTCTCAGAAAAGGTAAGATAAAGATAACTACCTTTGGATATGTTCCCATAAGCTGAATAAAAGCTGCAGGACTGATTTGATTGTGCCATGATACTAAGTCAGAAATAGAGACTCTTTTAATGTGGCTGAGTGCATCCAATGTGGATAAATCCAGGGGATGCAGGAGTATGTCCACTAACACAGATCACCCTAATGGCACTGACAGGCTTAGGGGCTTTGGCATGTCAGTTACAGGACTCAACTTCGTGACTTTGAAGTTGATTCCAAGGCTGTTAGAGAATTTGCATGCCACAGCCAGTTCCCATGACAGTCAGTGATAACAGGGTTGCACACACCTCCTCAGCCTGTTAGAGGGCAAATGCATAAAAATGAGGGAAACAGAATCATGCAAACAGCAAAGGGAGACCAAATTAATCTCTTTATAAAATCCTTTTTGAACTCAAGAACCACTGAATTAAGAAACCCTGAGACATTATTTATAGTGTGCTGGGCTGCAGCAAGAGCGGTGTGGCCAGCAGGGCAAGGGAGGGGATTCTCCCTTTACCTTGCTCTCCTCAGACCCCGCCTGGAGTCCTGTGTGCAGTTCTGGAACCCCCAACACAAGCAGGACATGGAACTGTTGGAGCCAGTCCAAAGGAGGCCATGAGAATGCTCAGAGGGCTGCATCAGTGCTGCTGCCGCTGCTGCTATGAGGACAGACTGAGAGAATTGGGGCTCTGCAGCCTGGAGAAGAGAAGGCTTCCAGGAGACCTTGGAGTAGCCTTCCAGGATCTGAAGGGGTCTAAAGGAGGGCTGGGGAGGGACTATTGACAAGGTCTGGTAATGACAGGAGGAGGAGGAATGGGTTTGAGCTGGCAAAGGGGAGATTGAAACTGGATGTTAGGAGGAAGTTGTTTGCAGTGAGTGTGGTGAGACACTGGCACAGGTTGCCCAGGGAGGTTGTGGCTGCTTCCTCCCTGGAGGGGTTCAGGACCAGGTTGGATGAGGCCTGGAGTGACCTGTGCTAGTGGGAAGTGTCCCTGCCTATGGTGGGGAGTTGGAACTGGATGAGCTTTGCGGTCCCCTCCAACCTAAACCAGTGTGTGATTCTAGACTCATCTGTTTACAAGCAGGGAAGGGCTGGTGGAAGATGTGGTGGTTGGAGGTCAGCTGGGGCACAGCTACCATGATGTGATAGAATTTTCAATACATGGAGAGGTTAGGAGAGTGTCAGCAAAACCTCTGCCTTGGGCTGCCAGAGGGCTGACTTTGGTCTACTCAAGATGCTGATTTGGAGACCCCCTTGGGAAGCAGCCCTCAAAAGCAAAGGGGCTCAGGCAGACTGGGCCTATTTGAAGAATGAGATGCTGAAGGCACAGGAGCAGCTGTTCCTATGTGCTGGAAAACGAGACAGCACAGCAGGAGGGCAGCCTGGTTGAGCAGGGAGCTTCTGCAGGGACTCGGGGAAAAAAAGAGTGTACCAGGTTTGGAGGGTGCAGGACAAGAGGGCATGGCCTGAAGCCATGCCAGAAGAGGGTTAGGTTGGCTATTAGGAAGCACTGCCTCACAGAAAGGCTGAGTAGGCACGGGAACGGACTGCCAGGGAGGTACTGGAGTCACCATCCCTGGAGGTCTTTAAGAAAAGACTGGATGTGCCACTTGGTGGCATGGCTTAGCGGGTTAGGCTGAACTTGATGATCTCAGAGGTCTTGTCCAGCCTCGATGATTCTGTGACTCTGTGACCTGTGATTCTCCACATGGAAATTTCATCTCTGAGTTGAGACAGCTTTAAAATACCCAGATTCTAAATTTGGCAGGCTCAGCTTGTTTTGTGCTTTTGGAGGCTGTGATAAGGCCACTACAGCTCACACCCTCAGACAGGAGCTGATCTGCAAGTGACTACTCAGTACCATCTCAGTATTACCTCAGCACAGTTCCTATCACACATCAGACATGAAAATTTAGCAGCACAGAGTGCCTTTACTGGTGTGCCAGACATACTGATAGAGCCAAAATGAACCTGAAAACAGAGAATTTTTTCAGAGCAGTTACAGCACACTGGAAAGGCATCACTGTGACTGGTGTGACCATGTCAGACTTCAGTTTCCAGCATCCCCAGCACTTGATCTGAGCCACAAACTGTAGGAACAGCACAGTCTGTCTCCACATAGCCTGTGGTATCTCTTCCAGTCATTGTGTGTCCATAGAGGAGAACTGAGTGATTTTGAGTGGGATTTAAAGAGAAGCTGTCCATATAATTAGGTCTGCAGCGAATTATGACAGACTCAATGAAGTACTGTAACTGGATTGTGCAAGAACTGTTATTTCCAGTTGTAAATAAACTCTGGGCTGAGTGTCAGTACCACATTCCTTCTAGCAGATGCTCTGACCACAGGATTTTTCACACATCTGGCCAGTGGCCGTAGGTGAGGTGTCAAAGCAATCCCCCAGACCACGTCACCTGTCAGTCTGAGACTGAGCAACCTCATCCCTGACTATTGGATGAGGGGAAGACTGTGGATATTGTCTACCTAGACTTTCAAAAAGCCTTTGACACTGTTCCCCATGGAATTCTGGTGGACAAACAGGCAGCTTGGATGAGTACAGCTCTGCTGGGTAAAGCACTGCTGAACGGAAGGGCCCAAAGCATTGTGGTCAGTAGAGTTAAATCCAGCCAAGAGAAACGTCTGCACTAACCACGCAAGTAGATGCGCAGCAGTAAGACCCTGATGGCTACTAACTAACATGTTCTGTCTCAAGGTAGCCCCTATCCAGAATCAGCCAAACTCCTGCTACACTCGGCCCCTTTGGGGTGGATTTTGGTACTTCTCATCTGTCTGTGTTCTGTAGGGCTGGTTGGACTCTGCAGAATACAAAGTACTGTCAAGAGACTACTATATTCAGAACCATGGGGCACGTTGGAGAGTAAATTAGCTGCACGTTCTGTTGAGAAACGTTGGACACACATAGCCCATGGCTAGACAGAAAAGGAAAGGAAAGGCAAAACTCATTGAGCAGAACAGGAGCACTATGGGGCAAGGGTAGCTTGTAACCTGATTTTATGTGTGTCACAAGATAAACAAGTGTATCTTAGCTTTTCAAGCTTCTGCGAGCTGTGCAAAATAGCACTTCTAAAACAAAATGGTCTTGAGCAAATGTTGGTTGAAGACATTAAAGCGATCTCAACATGTATCAGCCTGTTCTGCAGTGCACTGCCACCTCGCAGTACCTTGTCTGGCCTTAGTCTGGGATACAACAGTCACAGAAACACACAGGTTGGCAAAGCTCCTCAGGATCACCAAGTCCAACCTAGAACCCTACTCTACAAGATTCACCTTAAACCATATCCCTAAGCACCACGTCCAAAAGACCCTTAAACACATCCAGGGTGGGTAACTTAACCACCTCCCTGGGCAGCCTAAGGGGAGCAAGGAGAGCAGGCATTAAAGGCTTCACATTGCTGTGAGTCTCATGTTGGAAGTCTCCAGTTTCCTCTTCAATGCTGGCCTGTAACAGGGCCCCTTTCCCTTAATCCCCACTTCATTTTCAAAACCAGCTGACAAGGTGGACCCCTGCAATACAGGAGCATGGCAGTTTACCTCCACCGCCAAACAACTGAAAATCGGCAAATTTCATGGCACACTACATTGCACCAAAACATAGCCTTTGCAAGTCTTCTGGCATTTCTGCTTCCGTGTACCAAATGAATCTGGGGCGTTCACCCTGAATTTTGCATTTAGTTACAGACTTCATACAAACTGAAAGAGGAAGGAAAAAAAAAACAAAACAGCAGAAACACGCCTGAGAAGTGCAACATCCAAAAGAGAGGTTAAGAACTGCTTTGTTTCTTTGTGGCTATTTCCCCAGTGTTGCCTGCTCCTACTTAATCAGGGCACTGTGAGTCCCTGCTGATGGCAAGACAGATGATTCTAAATGAAGCAGTGCATTTGGGAGTGAGAACTGACCAAAATGCTTGAGTGCTCTGCTTCAGAGTAGGCTTCCCAGGGCTGTATTACAGACCCATTTACTAAGAAGACCATAAGCACATTATTATTATTGTTATTGCTATTATTATTATCATTATACTACAAGTCTGACGGTGTGAGCCTGATGGTGTTTTGCATGCATGCACCAGATAACACAGGAGTCGCTTCCTCTCCATTTCACACATTGGACAGAAGCTGCCTGACCACGATGCTCTCACTGTAAGGGACAGAGTCAGGATGTGCACTTGTTGTGGTAAGGCTTCACTCTCATCAAAAGGCTAGGAAACAGCACTCCACTGTGCACGGTGTGGTACAGATACACAAGTTCTACCTCCAGAAAGATCTTAGATTGCCAAGACAGATCAGATCACCAGATTAAAAAGGGCAAAGGCATATGTGGTAATAAGCTTCTGCTTTTGTTACCAGAATTTCATCTTTAAAAACCATATGCAGCTACTGAAGGGCAATTGTTGACATTAGTGAAAAAAGAGATGATGCTTTTCCAGCTTCTTCCCAGAGCTTTTGGAGACTACTGTTGTCGTGCCATGCAATTTAGGACCTATGCTGTAAGGAAGCATTAATGTAAATAGTTAAGATCTATTTATTTGTAATCAATGCAAAAGAGTGACCAGAAGTCAGCATTAAAACAGGAAAGATATGCAGAGCTCATCTAAACCAGCTGCCATGAACAGCAGTTTCCACAGTATTTTAAGAATGGTGAAGCCTAAGAACACACAAAACAGATCAACTATTCAAAGAGCAAAGTCTTAATACGATCATTTTCTGCTTTTCAAAGAACATATCATGACTTTCAATTCTAAATTGTATCTAAATTGTCACATACAGAGAAATACTATAATTAAAACGAATCTACCACATAGAAGGGCAGCTCAGCAGCAGAGCCAGGGTGCAGACACCTGGACATTTGATTCTAGTCCTGCCAACAGCCCATTCTGGTACCTAATGAAGCTGTGATTTGAGTGGAAGCTCAGTGCTGAGCACACATTTTTGAGCAGACCAGGTCTCCCACTCAGCCTCCGTGTTGCTCTCTGCCAAACGCGATCTTTCGCCCAAAGCTGGCGAGACATAACCCTTCTATCACCTCAAGCTACTGGTTGTTACTGTTATTACAAGTGCAACACCACGCAGAGCTCCTCAGCTCTGAACAAAACCAGACATGATTTTGAGAAGGAGAAAAGCATCTGTCTGTATTATGTCAGAGAACCTGCAGAACTGGTGCATGTGTCTGAGTCAACCAACTCAAGCAACCAACTCAAGCCTTCAACTTCATTTCAGAAAGCGTGGAGTTACTCAATCCTGAACCTATACCAGGCGCTGCAACAAAACCAACACTGCAGCTGAAACAGTGGGAGAATTACACCCCTGTCATCAGCATCTAGTAGACAACAACACAGGTATGGAAAACTGAAGCCAAAGGTAAAGCATGAGTCCAGAACACTGCAGTATCTGAAAAGCCTAACCATAGAAAAGTGCTCGCTGAAGTCTGCTAAGGGTTGTTAAAAACCATGCAGGTGAGACTCCACAATGCACATCAGAAGATGGATGGTGAATCAAGAGTATCAGCAACCCCAGTACCTGCCAAAAAGGTGTCACGGAAGATACACACAATGCACTTTTTCCTGTGGCCTAATCAAACACTTGATGAAACTTAGCAAGGTCTTTGTGCAGCCTTTTCAAGATTTCTTGCCTCGGTGGTTACGAGGAAAATCAGAAGGGGCCGAGAGGCTCATAAGGTTGTAGAGAAGATAATGATAACCAGTATCTTAGAGAAGGCAAAGGCCTGTGGATAACTTGAACTGGCAGCTACATTATCATAACTGCTCTTTGCATCAGCATTGTGGAAAGGTCGCAATTTCGGGAAAGCTCTCCAGCACAGAGCATTTGTTGAGCTCACAGTGTAGCCCCTGAAGAAGTGAACCAAGTGCGGCATTCCTGCGCTCTCGCCCTGAGACGAGTGGGGGAATGACCGGCTGAAATCTGAGCCTCCCAAACATGAGGCACACCAAGACTCCCAATGTTCATGAAACGTCTTATATTAAATTCCATCAAATAAACAGCGAGGGATTGCTATCGTCCCAGTCATCCCTTCTCGGCCACCTGCACATCGCTTTGGAGCCCGTAAGGTAACCCTGGCGTGCCCGGAGCCGCACCGGTACCCAGCCCCCTGCTCCCCTGTCCCCCGACAGAGAAAAGCCGTTTGTCTCCGACACAGCCCCCTCGGCGAGCGATGGCCTCAGAGGGCAAAACGGTCACACAAACCTTCCTCCCCGAAAGCCCAAGGTGGCTTCGCCCTGCTAGCGGGAGCACCCGGACACAGGGCCGGAAGGACGGCGCCGCCGCCCCTGGATGCCCTGGCCAGCCGGACCCCGACCTGCACCCACGTCCCCCACTCACTTCTCCCCAGCGCCTCCGCCTTCCACTCAGTCTCCTCCACTGCCCCGTAGCGCCTCATTGGTCTCTCGGCCTCCGCGCTGGCCGCGATGGATCTCCGCAGCTCCATGGCCGGTCCGGGAGGTTTGGGGCTCCGCAGCTCACTGCATGCCGTCGGGGCTACGGCCCGACTGCCGCGAAGCCGCCGCGAAGAGGAGCGCTCCTCTGCGCGGAACGGGGGGCCGCGAGCGGCTGCGGGGGGCAGGGGTGCTGCGCACATGCTCAGTGCAGAAGCGGGGCGGGGGGAGCCGGGACACAAGGCGAGCCCCAGCCGCTGCGGGGGTCCGCGCTCGCTGCGCGCCGCATACACGCCCCGGGCGCTGGGCCCTGCGGGGCAGGTCAGTTCCCTCCATCCCGCTTGGATGGGCAAGCTGAGCTCCGCGGTGGAGCTGCCGTGCAGCAGACAGCCCCCGGCTAGCTGCCTTTGGCTCTGCCCATCCCCGCACCTGCGCTCACGCCGCAGAGCCGAGGCGACTCGGCGAGCGGGAGTCAGTAGGTACCTCAACTGCCGGGGCACTGCAGGACTGGCCTTTCTATGGCCAGCGCGGCACTGAGCACATCGTCTGGCCCGAGAGGCTGGGGATAATGGTAAAATCCACAGGCAGTCGTGGCTTCAGCAGACGAAGACATCGCAGGTTGCTGTGCACGCAGCCTTTGGCTTTCCTGAAAGTGCTGCACTGAACAGAGTAACACTCGCTCCAGTGTCGTGCTGCCACGAGCCAGAAGTCAGAACCCAATCGAGTGATGCAAGTTTGTATTCCTCATAACCAAATGTATTTTTCATAAGCATGCACCTCTGTTGCTTAATGCAGCCTGCTGGATTTAGAGGAGAAGGAGGTGATTGTGCAGAATGCACAAGCATGCTGACAATTACTGTTGTTGTTTTCTTTCATTGTAGGGATACAAATCCCCAGCAGCACGCGTTAGAGAGTGCCCCTTGCTCTTTACTGTGAGTATCCTTTCTGAAGTGAAGACAAAGAAGCACAGTTGGGCAGGTGACCCAGTTCCCCACAGCAAACCAGGAGTTTAGCACTCCCTGCTTCATGTATGAAGAGTCGTGGGGGTACCGACAATGCTGAACATGTACTGAGTGCATGAAAACTTGTTAGCTTGTCACCTACCTCAGCCTACAAACTGTGTCTTGCCCTTCTGTCAGCACCACTTCAGAAGTACTACCCTGATATTTAACACGGGACTGATGCACTGCTGCTATACTCATGAACCATTTTGTTTGGGGAGTGCTTCATCTTTTGGAGGAAAGAAAAGTTTCACATTGGTTTTAAAATTGTAACACTGAAAACCTCCGATCCTATTTCTCTTCTTTTTCTGAGAACTGGAACCAGCTAACAAATCAAAATGTTCTAGGACAGTGTTTTAGGAGGTCTTCTGGGCACTTAAATTTTCTCTTTGTCAGCTGTGCTGCCCAAGGGTATGCCATGGTTTGAGCAGCAGACGTGCTGGAAGAGCTCTCATTGACTGCAATGCTCCACCCTTGATGGCTTTGGCCTTTAGATACAGAGCCCAAACAGAGCTGTGAGTCAGAGAAGCTGGTGGCAGCACTCTGCACAGCTGAGTTTGGGTGACAGTGCATCTGTGCTGGGGTGGGCTGGACTGACTCACTTGTAGAAGTGAGGAATACAAGTGTGGGAGTAACATAAGAGCCCGTGTGGGATCTGGATAAGAGCTGGACTAAAGGAAACAGGATGATTAGGGAGAAGGGCCAAATTTTGATACATCTGAGGTCTGTTTAGCTTCAGTCCATCATTTTAAGTTTTTTAGGTGATTATAATCCAAGTGAATTGTTGGGAAGATAGAAGAATGATTCTAGAAATGGTTATTTGAAGCTCTGCATTTGTTAGTATGGGAGAAAAGCACCTACTAGCTAAAAATTTGGATGCGCAGTTTCCTCATGTAAAGCAAAGGAGGTATAAGGTGATTCCCTCTAACTAGGAAGTTTTCACCTGCTTATTTTGAAAAAGCACAAATGTTGAAAAGGCATCAGTACCCAGATCCATGTCTAGACGGACAGAAGGGGCACAGTGTTCATGCAAACTGCCTGCCTGTGTAACACGGGTTGTGGGATGTACAGGAATTTGTCCCGTAACATCTGTTTGAACACCAAATCTTGCTTCAGAATGTTTTTGTATTGGAGCAGTTACCAGAACTCCTTAATATTTGGTGTCATGGTTAATGTTGTTTCCTGTGGAAGTGCCTCCTCTTGAATCTTTCTTCTTTGAGTCTTACGGTTCTCTGTAGTCCTGATTCTTAGAAATTCCACACTTAACTCCTGGTATCCTGCGCAACCTCTGCCCCTGCATCCCACAAGCTGTTTCAGCAATGAGTTGGGAGCCCGCGGGGTGTCAGCCTCCACACATTCACACTACTGTGCTAGAGCCTCTCTGACACCTCCAGATCTCACTTGCTGAAAGCATCCAGGCACGGGTGAAAGGCTGTGCTAAAGCACTAAAGGAAAATCCTGTCTGTTGGCAAAGCTGACAAAGGGAATTTAGTAGGCATACAACTTCAACCCTTCCCCTCCTGCATGATCCTGTGCAGAACTTCTGTGGGACTCAGAGAGTGCTGCAGTCACGCTGCAGATTCTACACAGCCCCTAGCACAACTGTATGGTTGTAGGGCAGCATTCATACCAAATAATCTCTGCAGTAGTGGGGTTCATCTGTGCTTGAAATTTAGTCAGCTCACAACTTGCTCAAGGACCCGACTTCACCCTGTGGTATGGGTAGAAATGAGAATGCCATACCCTAGAGTAGGGGTTATCTGAGGCTGCTGCAGCTGTAGCCCCTGAATGGTGCAGTACTAGTTACAGGTTAGATCTGACATGTTCACAGTGTTTGGATCAGACAATACTGAAGTGCTTCGTGGCCCAGAAACTGTTCTGTCTCTGCGTATTGCTGCTTGTCATTGGACTTGTGTGCAATAAGTGTTAACTGGCAGCACCGGAGCTGCAGCACCTCACTGCCCATCTCTTACCCAGATTTGTGATAGCTCTTTTCTATCACAGGGTCCATGTGTATTTGGCTCTTGTGAAGTTGGGTCTGATCTAGCAAATACTTAGCTAACTCTGCAAAGGAAGAGTACATAATTGCTTTTCTATCTTAATCAACACAGAGCCTTCCAGGTCTCAAAATACTCTGGTCTGGACATAGCTTGTTAAACATTTGGTCAGTTTAAAACACAGTTTATGTGGAAGTGAACCATTAAAGTGAACTGATGAAGTGGCCTGTGTTTAGCTATGCCAAGTTTCTTCAGTGTCTGTGTTTGACAGCTGAGTCTGTATTACAGTAGTTATTCAAGGAATAAGCAAGAAATTCAACAGTTTACCGCTACATGTAGACAGAAGACTTTGCCTGACAATCTTTAAATCTTGTCAGAAAGGGACTAACAATAACTCATTAGAATGTTAAAGCTAGACTGATTTATATGGATGTTAAAAATTCATTAAAACCCACAATTTCTTAGCAATGCAGAAAATTCTCCTTTATTTGAAGTCTTTGGACACCATTCTAGAAGGTGCATGAGACTTGACATCCCTGGTTTGATTCAGAAAGAACTCTTTGCTTTGTATTATGCAAGGATTCAGAGCCAATGATCTTTCTTTGTCCCTGCTGGCCATGAAGTCTATGAAACAGAATTTTTCAACTTGAAACTCTTCCATATAATGCTTCCTCCTCATTCTAAAAATAGAAAAAGCTACAGCAGGGAATGGAGGGGGTGTTTCTCTTCCAGTTGTGGACTACATTACTCTCTTCAGGCTCAGATCTTCTGACCTGTTTCTTTCCCACACAAACTACACTGAGTGTGGTGCTTCAATAAGGACCCCACTGCTAATCCCTGGTCTCTTTAATTTTTTTCCTTTTTTCCTTTTTTTTTTTTTTTCCCTATCTGAATTCCTCAGTTCCTTTTACAAATGTATTAATTATCTAAACATATCAAAGTTTTCTTTCTAATGAAAGAGAAATTAAAGCTGTCTTCAGCATAAGGCTTTGTAGATGGGAGCTCTGCTCTGAATTTGTTCAGAAGTGACAGGTGACAACGTATGTAACTAACCTTTAAAGGAGTGAATAATCCCTGCTTATCTTTTACTCTGCTGCTGCATTAAGGTCTGTGACACCAAACTGAGCTTTTTGCTGCATGTGGTCCATGAAGATCCCATAAAAACTTTGCCTAAGATCTGGCTTTGTTTATACACGTACTAGTTAAAGACAGACAAAGAACAGGATGTAATGCTTATTAAGCCTTTGAAAAACAAGACATTTTTCAGTCAACTTGAAATTCCTTATTTTAATCAAATTCAAGTATTTCTTGCACATCTTACTGGATTGGCACTAGCAGTAGAGGCGGCACAGGCAGAAAGCATTGGCACTTACAGCAGAGAATCAGAAGGCTGAGGCTGCAGAGATTTCAAAGCTGTGCTATATAAAGGAGTTCATGTATCAGATACAGTAACAAACTGCAGGCAGTTTCACCTCCACTGCATTATGGAACAGGTTATTTTATACTGTGTTACTGGATGCTTGTTTCTGGTGTGAAAAAGACAGAGGCCTTCTGGTAAATTTTCCAAGCCTCGAAGGATGTATTCTGCATACTTGTAAGCACAGGAGGTTCATTTGCATAAAGGATTTGCAGTACAGAAATATACTTTCATATTCTCATTTAGCAAATTCAGGCTCTGCATCTCCATAGCTATCTAAAATAACAGAGAGCTGGGACTGCAAGTGATATAAATGTCTTCTCGTCCCATTTGCTCTTAGAGAGAGGATCTATGACAAGAGCATGTCACCTGAATCCATGCCTAGTAGCTATTGGCAGCGTGTTCCCTCCTTCCTGAGCACCTGTGTGGTGTATAATTCTGTCCACTTTTCTGGACATGGGATCCGCACATGCGGCCGGCAAGATCGGTGCAATTCCTTGGAATAGCCACAACGCCCTCATGGCTGTTTTTGAAAGGCTAATGGAGAGGCAGAAGGACAAATCTCATCCATACTGAATTACTAGAAGCAGCAAACAAATGTTTACATATGTGTCAAATTGGATGTTTAGTCAAATTCTGTCCTGCAGGAGCTCCTTATGATTGATGCTTTCCCCAAGTGCCAATATGCAGCACCCAGCTCAAGGAGCTCTGACCAAAGCTAGTTATCGTTATTCTCAGTTAGAAGATGTTTGTACAGTCTGTGAAATAATTAATTTGCTATAGAGATTTTCATGTAGAATAAAACAAGTTTGTCCTGTGAAAACATAGTCTCTACAGAACGCAGCACTTTCTGTTTTCTCTGAATAAACAGGTTTGGTGCCACTTTTTAGATAAGAAATCCATTACATTTTGTTCTGCACACGCAATCCTACACTGATAACAATTATCGAGTCTGACAAGTGATGATTTTATGTTCTACTGCCCATTTTCTAGCAATTGTAAGTTGCTTGAAAATTAAACTACAGCTAACATTTCTCCCCGGTGAGGCAGTCTGATGTGATGTGTGAAGAGTTACATGCTCTGTAAGTTGGTTGTTCCCAGAAGGGATTGCCTGGCAGCATGCAAATAATTAAAAATACAATTGCCCTCTTTTGTGAAAAATAAACAGGCACAAACTGTTTCACTGCTTATACAAACCAACAAATGTTGAGAGGGCTGCTTACTTTAAACACAGCAATGAGACTGCAGTGCAATTTACTGATCTTCACCAACTCAGTTTAGCAATTTGGAATCCATGCAGAACTAAAGCTCTTATTTCTCTGATGATTCTTCATCTGCATCATCCTCTCTTTGGAGCCATATGAATGCTGGCTCTGCTGTGCCACCTCCACTCTGTTGGGAAAAGCCAACGAAGGGAGCCCAGACAAAGCCACTGAGCCCACCGTAAGGTGTTCACAGGTGAACAGGGACCAAAAAGAAGTTTGACATCTGTGTTGAGAGACAGCTCCATTAGGTCTTACACCTACACACCCAACAAATCCACAGACCTCTCACTGAGTTGGGTAACACTGAGACGGCATCGGCTTGGGTTTTATGAGAAAGGAGAACTTGCTGAGTTCCCGCTAAACTCACCTGCACAGAAGGTCAGTACATCAGTCCTGTCTGAAATGAAAAAGAATAATCTGTTATTCTTACTGACTTCAACCACAAAGATTCATTTTTCTTACCACATTTAGTAAAGACAAACATCTTTGAGCAATGGTATGTAGAAGCTGCTCAGTTGTAAATTAGGTTGCTTAACTTGGAGGTTGCAGTATTAAACTTCTAATGATTTTCATGAGCATCTATGCTAGGAGCTTGTCAAACACATAATTTTAGCTCATTTTAAACACAAAGTGAAGTCTTCGCAGTCACCTGACATCAGACACATAAGCACAACTACCAGATGGGTGAACAAATGTTTAAATATGTGAACATTTGTTTCAGCCATGAATGAAAAATACCACTGAACACTATTTATTTCACACTTGCAATGCTCCTTCCAGTTACTCATACATGTAAGGCTTTTCTGTAAAAAATCAATGGATAATTTACTCACAGAACAGAAGGTCAATAGAAACCTTATGTTTTGTTAGGATATAGCAGGCACTGTTTTTAGAATCATCCTCCATGAGAATAATTTTATATGCTATTCTTTTCTATCCTACCCCTACAGTTGCACTGTGTGAAGGGAAATTCACATTGCATCACAGTTTCTCCTATTTTTTTTCCTAATCTGTCATTCTTCTTGCATCTGAGAAACCCTTAAAATCCTTAAATTGCTCAGTTCTGAGGCAGCACAAATAATTTCTGCATACATAGGAAAAAAATTTAAACCAAACCCAGCTACTTATACCAGAATCTTCTTGAAACAAGGGATTGTGTTTCTAAAAGTGAGATGGCTGTCACCAGAAAGAACAGGCTGAAAACAATTCCCTGTAACTAATGATTTTAACAGGTGCTCATCTAAGTGTTGTCAGTGGCATTGCTAACTAGCCGCTGGAGTAGGGGTGTTTTTGAAGATAAAAGGCACCACAGCCCTCAGCAGTGTTGCATTGCAGGACTCTCAGTCAAACAGAGCTGGATACAAGGGTGGTGTGTATAAAGACTATGCACCTGCTGAATTAACCCTAGTCCAAATCCTGACCCCCAACCCTAACCCACTGTGCCTCCTGAGCTTTGGTCTAAGGTGCATCATAGATGCACTACGTAGTGGGAATGCAACCATTAAGAGACAAGTGAAAATTAGGTGATGTTCGCCTCATATAAATATATATATATATATATATTTCTCTTGGTTAGATTAGTAAGCTCAGGCTCTTTATTTCCACTTTTGCTGGTCTGCAGTCCAGTTTCTGTTGCCTCACTGAGCAGGGCTGATGCACACCTGATAGGCAGCACCAGCCCATGTGGCTCCTCTGCTTTGCCCTTTGCTGCTGAGAAAGCCAGGAGCAAAGTCAGTTTACCCCAGGGACCCATGCACAAGGCTTTGTACGCACAGAACTGTTGCCGCGGAGCACAACCAAAGGCACTTCTGCACAGGGAGTATTGTGTGGTTGTTACGGGTGAGGCAGGGTTTATTCCAAAATTAATATAGTTTATTTTTTATATTAATATATTTCATCTCACCGGATCATTTATTTTTAATCAGGTTCTTTGCATGGTCGTGAAAAATATTACACAGAAATAGGTAATCTAGAACACTTAAGAAATAACTAGCAAAATACAAACATTAATTCAAGTAATTGAAATTGGAAAGAGGTCCCTTGTGGTCAATTATACTGCTTGTGCAGTAGAGTGACTCAAGAAGCTCCTTTCTGCCTAAAGCAGAAGGCACTTAGGATTTGGTTACAGAGAGGCTTATGAATATTTACCCACAAATGTATCTCCGGATTCCCGTCACTAAATTATAGTTTCAAACAGTACCCAAATGCTTGAAGTGAGCTCTGTCAGTGTCTTGTTAGCTGTTAAGACTTCTGGCTAGCAGGATGCTGAGTGGTGTGTCAGCAATCTCTGTCCTCTCCAGGGCTCCCAGTCTCAGCAGAAGACTTGTAGATGTGCAGGCTTGGCAAGATGTCTTGCAGATGTGCAGATGGGTACAATGTCACACTGGCTAAACAAGCCTTGATGTAAGCACTTGATGCTTACTCCTAGTAAACTGAAGCAGTTCCAGGCATACAAGCCTAAGGCATCAGGGCTTGTTATTATGCAGCAGGCAGAGCATGGCAGGGTACAATGGCAGAGAGCACATTGTGTTTACCTGCTCATCTCTTCTATTGATTCAGCCTGAGACTAATGGCTCTTTGGACACAGATTAGCCAATCAGAATGGCAGGGTGCCAAACCTGACCATATTAGGTGAGTTAGGGCTTGCTTTTACCCTTACTAGGGGAGATGCAAACAGGTGTATGAACAGGTGTGGGTACCCTGTTCACCGCTTTGGAAGAGACATAATGGCACCAAGCCTTTGCCTTTCTTTCCCACGGGTGCTTCCCACACCAGCACAAGGGAGGGAGGGCAGGGCACATGTCTGGACAAGCCAGGATGAGCTTCAGGCCAGTTGGCCTCCCATGACAGTGGTGCAGAGAAGACAGCTGGTGCACCCAGGAGGCTCAGCCCAGACTAGGGAACCCTCTCCAGGCAGGAGGTGGGTTTAATGGATTTGAAACCATGCCAAAGTCTTCCAGGAACAACTATAAATAGCCACGGATGTCTTGTAGCCTGAAATGGGGTTTAATAACAAAATACAGCCAGTGGCCAGTGTCTGGGACATGCTCTGTGCCAGGGCCCATGGGCACACAGAGACATGGCTGTGGGAAAACAGAACCTCGGCAGGCATCTGCAAGTCATGCTATTAAATACAGATAGAGTAGCAGGATGAGGAACATAGACCAGAGAATTAGCCCAGCTTTAAAGGACAGAAATAAAGCTCTGGAAAACTGGGTTTGGCCTTCCGGGGCCTGACCGTCCGACAGGAGCCTCTGAACAGGTTCGTGCGCCCTTCCCACCCTCCCCCGCCCATCGCCGTCGTCGTCTCTCCGCCGCGAGAGGCGACGGAAGGCGCGGTTGAGCCGGGCGGCCCCGTGCCTGGCACAGGTGTCGCTGGGGACTGCAGCGAGCCCGGACGAAGCCCGTTTCTGGGGGCTGAGCAGCGCCCCCCCGCGGCACCCGTACGTGGAGGAAAGGTTTTGACGTCACCATAACGAGCTCCTGTAGGCCGAACTGAGCGCACCGCGGTGACAACCCAAAGATTATTGAAGGCTGGAGCCATGGAGAGCCCTCCCGGAATACCGGGCTTCCACGACCTACCCCCCGCGGGGACCCGAACCCGCGACACAGAGGCGGGGGAACCTACACACTCGACTCCCCGGCGACTGTCCATCGCCGCTCGCCCGCGCTCGCTGCGCATGTGTCAGTACCTGTCGCCTCCCCGGTCCATCTCCGGGACTGTTCCACAAACCGGGGCGGAGCGGAGGAAGGACGGGGGCGTGCGGGGTCCGGCAGCGGGCGGTGTGCGGGAAAAAGGAAGCAGGCTGGTGCTCTCCCTAGCCCGAGCTGCTACCACAGCGCACGGCCCCACGGCGCCTTCCTCAGCGGCACCGCCCCGGATCGCCACCGCCCCGGATCCTCCCCGCCCGCTCGCTGCCGTTGGACTCGGCGGCGCACGGGGAGGGCTTGCCGCCGTTCCCTAGGTGAGCGCGTTCTCTGCCCCTCCCTCCGCAGCCTCGTCAGCGCTGCCAGCGTGGAGCCGGCCGGGACTGAGGCGGAAGTGCCCGGTAGGGAGGCGGTGCGTATCGGAGATCCCGCCGGCCATGGACGCCTCTCTGGAAAAGGTCTGCAGGGCGCAGCGGTGCCAGGCCGGCGCGGGAGGGCGCGGCGCGGCGGTCAGGCAGCTGAGGGTGGCGGGGAGCTGAGGCGCAGCGGGCCTCGAGCGGCGAGCGGGCCCCGAGCGGCGAGCGGGCCGTGGGGGTGGCGTCGCTGACGGGGCGGAGCGGCCGCGCTCCGGGGTCCAGAGAAGGAGGCCGAGGTCGCGAGTGGGTCGGGGCTCGGTGCGGTGCTTCCTCAGCGCCTCGGCTCCGGCGGCGTATCGGCGCCGCCGGGTCTCCCGGGCCGCCGCCGCACCAGGGACTGTGCCACACAGGCCTGAGCCAACTTTGTCTCGCGAAGCCTTCAGTCACGAGCGAAGCCCACGGCCGTGCCCGCCTCACTCCCCGGCCGCGGCGTGTGGCTTTGGTCGCCTGTGTGAACGCCGCCGTGTTCCGGATCCGGGGAAAGTGGAGTAACTACCTGGAAATGCTCTGGGAACGGGGTGTTTGGTTTGTGCTCTTTAAAAGAAGGTAGAGCTCGTTTACTGGAAACGTTTGCCTTGGGCGGCAGAGAAAATATTGTTTGGGATTTGTGGGTTTTTTAAATTTTATGCCGGAGGTGTTTGCTGCCCTGCGTTTGTGCTCGTGTGTGCCACGTACTGTACAAGCAAATATTGATTCTGTAATACCATAAGCGGCTGACATCTTTTGTCACTGAGTCACTCAAAATCTGATAATCTGGGACCTGGCACACTTCTGTCTTCTGTGGCATCTGCCCAGCGCTTCAGAACACCTGCCCTGGCAGTTAGGATGAAACGGCCACTTGTAGATAGCTTATCACCGTTGTTGTATGGCTTTGCAGATGGTGTATGCTCGAAAGGATTTACAGCTGAGAGACGTTAATGCATCCTTCCCCTTTACACAGTATATTCCCTTCGGTGTGATCATCGGAACTGTCTAGTTCTTATGCTGGGAGTACAGCTGGTGGGAATGCCACATTGTCCTGCTGGCATTGCCAGCTGAGTCCCGGCAGTGCAGTTACAACAGAGGGGATTTCTCCTTCCTCTGCCCCCTCCCCTCCGGGTGGGCAAGGAGAAAATAAGCCAGGAAAGCCAAAATGTAAGTTGAGACAAGGACGATTTGCTACTCTTTTGCAGGGATATCAGATTACACAAAGGGAAGAACACAAACAGAAAGAGTATCAGTTTGCACAGCAGAGGAAACCCTGAAAACCACCACCACACGCAAACTGAAACCAGAACAAAAGGGATGAACCCCAGCCCAGAGACTGGTGAAGAGACAGGAAAACCTGGCACAGGAAGCTTTACAAACTATAGGATGGATGACAGGTCTCATAAACCCTGGCCAATCCCTTT
>WBNM01014600.1:0-15920 GCA_013399055.1 Ramphastos sulfuratus | reverse complement strand
TTTTTGACAGCAAACCTCTTGGCTGCCCTGTTCAAAAAACTCACAGTGCTAGCAGAATCTGTTCATAGCCCAGAGAACTCTGCCTCCCTCCCCATGCACCTTTGTTTTGTTAAAACCCCAAAATCACAGAATTGGGGGGGGGGGAAGGGACCTCAAGGATCATCCAGTTGCAACCCCCCTGCCATGGGCAGGGACACCTCACACTAGATCAGGTTGCTCAGAGCCACATCCAGCCTGGCCTTAAAGACCTCCAGGGATGAGGCTTCCACCACCTTCCTGGGCAACCTGTTCCAGTGTCTCACCACCCTCATACTGAAGAACTTTTTCCTAACATCGAGTCTGAATCTACCCATTTCTACTTTTGCTCCATTCCCCCCAGTTCTATCACTACCTGATATCCTAAAAAGTCCCTCCCCAGCTTTCTTGTAGCCCCCTTCAGATACTGGAAGAACTCTATTAGGTCTCCCCAGAACCTCCTCTTCTTCAGGGTGAACAGCCCCAACTCTCTCAGCCTGTCCTCACAGCAGAGCATCTCCAGCCCTCTGATCATCCTCATGGCCCTTCTCTGGACACACTCCAGCACATCCAGATCATTGCTGTAACAGGGGTTCCAGAACTGGACACAGTGCTCCAGGTGGGGGGCTCACAAAAGCAGTGTAGAGGGGGAGAATCACCTCTCTCAACCTGCTGGCCACACTTCTCTTGGAAAAGAAGAAGTCCTAATCTTCCTACATCTAAGAAGTCCTAATCTTCCTAATATTCCTAAGAAGAAGAATATCCTAATCTTGGGATTTTTTTCTAAGTGCATACATCTACCTGCATACATCTATTTATGGTGCCCATGCCCTACATTAGGCAATCTCTATTGCTTTGCACAAGGCAATATACTTCCTTTGGAAGTTTATTTTGGGAAAGCCTCTGGCTCCCACTGCAGTTCCCCCATTTGTAAAGCCCATGTCATTAGAGACCTGAAGCATTTCATGGTCTACCGCACTCTGGGACAGAGAGTGCTGCATTAGCACAGGTGCAAATAGCTTTCTAATTGATATTAATTTAATAATGCAGGGCTGCTGGTACACACTAATTAGATCCATGTTGTTCTGCATCGGGGGAACAGCTCCAGAAATTTCCACAGCTGTCAGCTGCTGTCTCCTCGCAATTGCTATGGAAAGCAAACAAACCGTAAAGGCAATTCATGATTATTATAAACACTCCCTAACCTAAACCACGTTGACATTTCTAAATCAGAGTTGCATGCTTGCTCTTGTCTGTGGTGTCAGAAAGGGAGCAGAGCCAGCTGAGGAAAGGACAAGCAGCCTAGGAGATAATTTGAGGGCCAAGCAATTAAGTTGGTTCCAAGGAGCTGTTTTAACGGGCAGAAAGCTCTTCCCTGCATTGCTCTGACCAACCCATCCCACCTCTCACTCCGTCGTGCTGATCTTAGCTTGACACAGCATTCAGCCTGCCAGTGTTTGCTGCAGGTTTCCTGCAAGGTGAAGTGCTGACCTGTTTGGAAAATAAAAAGCTTTTCCACTTCTGTCCACGGGGATTCACTCCCTCCTGCTAGGAGAAAGGAAGGAGGGCTCCAGTTCCCTGCACCCACTGCTGAGTCTCTCTGGTTTTTCTAACAACCTGATCTCCTTTTATGCTCAGGTTACCCTCCTGGTGGATGTGGGGCAGGCTGTGGATGTAGTCTACCTGGACTTCAGCAAAGCCTTTGACACAGTCTGCCACAACAAGCTCCTGGCAAAGCTGGCAGCTCGTGGCTTGGACAGATTCACTCTGATACGGGTCAAGAACTGGTTGGAGGGCAGGGCCCAGAGTGGTGGTGAATGGTGCCACATCCAGTTGGCAGCTGTCACTAGTGGTGTGCCCCAGGGATCAGTGCTAGGCACAGTCCTGTTCAATATCTTTACTGATGAGCTGGACCAGAGGATTTAGTCCATCATCAGTAAGTTTGCAGATGACACCAAGTTAGGAGNCAGAGAGAGTGATTGGCATTGGAATGGGCTGCCCAGGAAGGTGGTGGAGTTGCTGTCCCTGGAGGTGTTCAAGAAAAGCCTGGATGGGGCAGTTAGTGCCATGGTCTGGTTGATTGGATGGGGCTGGGTGATAGGTTGGGCTGGATGAGCTTGGAGGTCTCTTCCAACCTGCTTGATTCTGTGATAAACTCACTCCAAGAAGAGGGCTTACAGCTCTTAAGTGATATTCAAAGCCCTCAGCATGAGGTTTATGGCTTCCAGTGTCTGCTGAGAATAGAGGCATAACTGACAAGTTCACAGGCAGGTATTTGGATGCTCTTACACAAACATGCTCCTATAAAACAGATCTCAACTCTGACACTGACCAAGACTTAATTTCAAGTAGAAGCAGCTGGATGGCATGAAATAAGAGATCTACCCACAGAGAAAAGCTCACAGGGCTGAACCTGCAACCAAATGCCCTTCTAGTACCAGGACACTCCAGCTCTCCATTGTGTTGTCTATCACTCGCTGATCTTGACTTCTGTTTAAAATTAAATTGCCAGCTTACCAAAGAAGAGAAGAAAATTTTGTTTGCTATTTCTCTTATACTTTGGTTTCATTTAGAATCACAGAATTGTCAGGGCTAGAAGGGACCCCAAGGATCATCCAGTTCCAGACCCCCTGCCATGGGCAGGGACACCTCACACTAGATCAGGTTGCTCAGAGCCACATCCAGCCTGGCCTTAAAGACCTCCAGGGACGAGGCTTCCACCACTTCCTTGGGCATGTTACAATTTAGAACTTGTTTTAAGAATTCTGGTTTTGATTTGTGGTACTTCCTGAGTGACTCCTTGTTCTTCTGTGCAGCCAGCCCAAGGTCAGTCAGAGCTGATGAGTTCAGGGTGTGAGGATCAAGAGGCTCTCCCCAGACACCTGCATCTCCCTGTGTGTTGCATCCTCAATGGACAGGCATGGCTCATGCAGAGGGATGCAGAGAGGAGGCTGCCAGGGTCAGCCCATGCCCGCTTCACAACTTGGGGTGACATCATTTGTCATCACCATCTGGCCAACACCAAGAGGATCTCCTCAAATCTAGCATCCTAAGAAAGCAGGAAATAACCAGAGCAACAAGTCTGAAGAGAAATCAAGTTTAGCAGCAAGCAAGCCCCCAGCCACGAAGCAGAGAGGCACCCAAGCAAGGACTAGTGCTTGCTCACATATCACCAACCCAACCTGCCAAAGAAAACCAGGCTGAGGCTTAAGCTTTTTGCTCAAAGTGTAATTCTGAACTTTGGGAAGTCCCCTGACATAAGACATTCATCACCTAAACCATCACCGAACCTGGGTGACAAAAGGAGCTCTGCAAGAGTCCTTTTAGACGCAGATATTTATTCTGTTGCGGTGCTCTGAGAAATGCCAAGAAGGAGCAGGTCTCTGGAGTCAGGGCAGAAGCTGTCACATCAAGGACCTGCACTGAGCAGTGCAACAAGAGATCCCAGTTTTCACACCTGCAAGCCATTCACTGTTCCAGCAAGGACATCCAGGTTGTGCACTGCAAACACCCCTGAAGCAGCATCACACAAACAGGGGACGGATGGGTTGGAAAGGACCTCCAAAGGCCATCTAATCCAAGCCCTCAGCAGGGACATCCTCCATCAGGTCAGGCTGCCCAGAGCCCCAGCCTTGAACATCTCCAGGGATAGAGCCACAACCACCTCCCTGGGCAACCTGGTCCAGTGTTCCACTGCCCTCATGGTGCAGAACTTGTTGCTGTCATCCAGTCTAAATCTCTCCTCTCATTTCAAACCGTTGCCCCTTGTCCTATCACCACAGGCATTTGTAATCAGTCTCTCTCCAACCTTCTTGCAGCCCCCTTCAGGTACTGGCAGGGTGCTATTAGGTCTCCTTGGAGCTTCTTCTTCTCCAGGCTGAACAACCTCCAGCTCCCTCAACTTGTCCTCGTAGCAGAGGTGCCCCAACCCCCTGATTATTTTCATGGCCCTCCTCTGGACCATCAGGTCCATGTCCTTCCTGTATTGAGGGCTCCAGAGCTGGACACAGTACCCCAGGTGAGGTCTCCCCAGAGCAAAGTGGCAGAATTCCCTCTCTCAATCATGTCCCCATGGACACTCCAGCTGGGCGAAATCCATCTGTGCCTTCCTGCAGCACTCCCTCTTTGTGCTGAGACAACACTTTCTCCCTGCTCCCAGTGTTGATGTGAAACCAAGCCAAGTGAGCAGTGGAACCACCCTGAAGGATTATGTTTCACCACTGTAAATCACTCGGAGCAAAGGTTGCCCTCAACCTGCAGCTCCTCCGAGCCTCGCCGACGCTGAGCGGCTCAGCCGCGCTGCCGCACCTCAGCACTTCACTCTGCCACACTCGTGCCCAGGCTGCTGCAGCAGCAGGCACAGGCCATGCTGCAAAGCTCTCCTGCTTTAAGCAGTCAGCCTAGATGCCAGGTTAATTGGCCTCTTCCAACCACCAGCTCTTCTGCCCACTGCAGAGCCACTGCACGTGCAGGTTGAAACTGCCTCCTTCAGAAAACCTCATTTCTTTTATACTGCACCATCAGGTTTGAACCACCATGGTTAAGACCTCCCATGTATCCAAATATGCTGAAAGAGACCATTTTTTTTATCCCCCCACAGGCTGATTCTCATTTGGAACCAAAAAGCCATAACACACTTCTAGCTAGGAAATTGGAGCTGGTACACTCTTCTCACACTTTTACTAGGGCTCCACACCACCATACAATTTGATTTTCTAGCCAAGACCAGGTGGGGAAGTCCTGCTATTAAAACACTAACAGGAAGCTGTGGGGTCATTCAACATCCCTACCCTCCATTAAAAGCTCCTCTTCCACTCAGGCCT
Organism: Ramphastos sulfuratus; assembly: GCA_013399055.1. NCBI lineage: Eukaryota > Metazoa > Chordata > Aves > Piciformes > Ramphastidae > Ramphastos > Ramphastos sulfuratus. The sequence continues at coordinate 11,082 of WBNM01014600.1, read as the reverse complement.
CTTGCTTGTCTTTCCCAACCACAAAACTAGACTGGATGTTAGCTTGGAATGGAAAACAAACTCAAATGTGATGACAGTCTACCAAAAAATAAAATAACCTCAATGCTGTAAGCTCTTCTTAAGTACAAGAGCCACATGGTATAAACACTGCTGGCACTCACAGAGCTTCAGTGGGCTTGAACTGCTTTGCTTTCAGCCTCAAATATCCCAAACAAAGGACATTTTTCACTTCACTGTGATCACAGAAACCTAAAATAATTAAAAGACTTAAACCCATACCTTGCTCTGTATCTTACAACTTTCCTCCAGAAGCTCTTCTTCCTCTCCCCAAGCTGATATAACACCTCTGGGAGCTCAACACCTCCTCCCCAGCCCTTATATGTGAAGGGTCCACCCTCAACAATGCACCAGATGCTGTCCTGCACCCTGGGAAATGTCCTGTGAGGAGCAGCTGAAGCCATCACCACTGCAGCTCCCACAAGCCTGGCAGTGGGCCTAAGCAAAATAAGGTGATTTGCATGAACCTCATTTTTTCTCAGGACCTTTTTGTCCTGTGCAAGCTGTTTTTAGGCTGAATCTTCTTCAAGCTGTTTCTAGGCTGAATCTTCTTCACCTGCCACAGAGTTAAAAATCTGCACTACCTGGAGATGCTGCCAAGCTTTTTAACCCTGGCCCTGCCTTAGGAATGGGGATCAAACCAACAAAGTTCAGCCATGGTTTATTGGATGGGAAGATTTTGGTCTTTAAGTCTTTTGTCTGGGGAGGCTTACAGCATCACCATGCACAGAGGAGTCCTTTCACCTCAGTGTTGTGTCTCACCTGCTTGGACTGGGCAGGAGTAAAATGAAGAGAAATGATGCTGAACAACATTCTCCTGTCAGGAGCTGAGCATTTGGAGGTGGGATAATTAATCAGCCACAGGCTCCCGTCTTAAAGGACTCCCTTCTTCTCCTAGCATACCCTCTGTGGGTCAGAAATGCCAGGGCAGCATTATCATTCTGCCTTTGCATTTGAAAGACTAGCTGCCATGCTGCTGAAACAGACCTTTATTGAGCTTCAAAGGTCCATAATTATATGTCCTTGCCTTCAGCTTTGATATTTTAATATTCAGCTGGTGAAATTATTATCTATTCTAGCCACAAAGCGTTTATTTATTTGGCTTGCTTTATCTCTGTTATTTCTGCAGTGGTTAAGAGGCTGAGGAAGAAGCCCCCCTGCTTATTGGCAGCAGCAGAAAGTGGGAATTGAATGTACCAGGACTTTTATCTCCTGCAGCTGAAGAACGAAGTGTTTGAACTCCTTCTCCAACCCTAAGGAGGCTCAGAAACCTTTCCCTACAGCCAGCTCCTCTCATTTATGCTTTTCAAGATTCAGCCAATTTCCTTCTATAGGATTCCCTGTGCCATAAGAAAGCCCAGGAGAGTCACACAGGATCACACAGGATGTCAGGGGTTGGAAGGGACCCAAAGAGGTCATTGAGCCCAACCTCCTGCCAGAGCAGGACCAGACAATCTAGCTCAGGTCACACAGGAACACATCCAGACAGGCCTTGAAAGTCTCCAGAGAAGGAGACTCCGCAGCCTCTCTGGGCAGCCTGTGCCAGTGCTCTGGGACCCTTACAGTAAAGAAGTTCCCCCTTGTGTTGAGCTGGAACCTGCTGTGCTGCAGCTTCCATCCATTGCTCCTTGTCCTATCCCAGGCAGCAAGTGAGCAGAGCCTGAAGGAGTCAAGGAGAACCTGGTCAGCAGTAACCATGGGGTGAACTTTTCATCTGAAAAGAGCACTCTGGTTTTGGACACTGCCAACAGAAGTGGTGGTTGGTTCTGTTTGCCCAGCTCCAGCCTCACCAAAGTTCAACAGGGGCAAAAATATTTTACCCTCTGGGGATGGAGTTGAGGTGGGAGTTGGTCTCTTCTGCCTACTTTCAGGTGATAGAAGGAGAGGAAATGGTCTGAAATTGTGCCAGGGCAGGTTTAGGCTGGAGATTAGGAAAATTTTCTTTGGTGCAAGAGTGGTCAGGCATTGGAACAGGCTGCCCTGGGAGGTGGTGGAGTTACCAACCCTGGAGGCATTCAAGAAATGTTTGGACATGGCACTTTGGGACATGGCTTAATGGCCATGGTGGTGTTGGGTTGATGGTTGGACTCAAAGATTTGAGAGGTCTTTTCCGACAGAAACAATTCCATGATTCTGTATCTGTTACACATACAGCCCATAAAGCAGCAAACTTCCACACACAGGTAGAGCTCAGCTCCCCTTGCCAGCTAACAAACCAAGGTGGTGTTTCATGGCTCTGCAGCCCCTTAAGAGAGAAACCCCCCATGGCTGTTTGGTGCCCTTCTACCAGGGAGTTGCAACAACAGGACTGAGCTGCAAAATTCAGAGCCAAACTCGCATTTTGCAAGTTCAGCCCACAGGCCTGGCCCAAATCTTGAAGCAAACTAAGTGAAAAGTGCATTTCCATCACTAGGAGATTCCACCTGGGGATGTGGTGTCGTGGGCATGGTGGCACTGGATTGGCAGCTGGACTCGATGAGCTTAGAGCTCTTCCAGTCTTAATGATTCTGTGATTCAAAACAGCATTTTCAGAGTGCCTCTGCAGCTCACTGAAACAGAGCTGAGGTGAGGAGGTGCTGGAGATCACATGGAGATGATGTTATTGAGAGGTTAGAGTGTGATTCCCAGAATTAATCCCTTTGGATGCACCCGGATCTCTCTCCTGGAGAAACAGGCTGATGGTTGATCCTCTGCAGGCATTTCTCAAGAGTTGTCACAAGCTGTCTCTCTCTGTTGGGTCATTTCCAAAGAATCTTGAAGTCAAACCTGTGTTAGAAGAGCCCAGTATCAGCATATGGCTTTCATCAGATGATTCCCAAGCCCTTTAGGAACGTGACTTGGTTGCACTTCACAGCAGCCCCTGGTGGGCTTCAGCACTTCTCGCTCTGCCTTGCTGAGCTGGAAGCTGAGGAAAAGGGTCCACAACTCTTTCCGAACTTGCAAAGTGAAGCAGCAGAAGCAGGAGAATTACCATTGAGAGTTAAATCCTTGTCTCAGGCTTCCCAAAATCCACCTCCTTTAAGAAAGCATTTCCCTCACAAGGGGGTAAAAAAAACCCTGGCCAGTTGGAGTAGGATATTAAAGCTAAAATGTTCCATGAAGTTGCAACCCTCCACTTAAAAATGCCTCTGAACTGATGCACTCTCAGCATGAGCTTTCCTGGCATTTAAAAGTGAAGAAGCTCTTCCTGCAACCTATGGGATGAAGATCCAGGCCAGCAACCCAGCTCATTCAGTCCTGGGAGTCCAGCTCGATGATGTGGGAGAGGTATAAAAGAAGCAGGTGGAAGTCTCTGGGAGAGGTGCACGCTTCCCACACGTGGCCTTGCACGGGCTCTGCATGTGGCTGGCTTTGTCACCTCCTGAGGCCACTCAAAGCTGTTCCAGGGCTTGCCAGGAAGTGTTGGTAAAAAGTATTTAAGAGGCAAAGTGGGCATGTTCCCTTCCTACCGAGCTGTGCAGTTATACCCACCCAGGGACCCTTGGAGGCGAGCAGCTGCGCGGCGTGCGGCCAGCCTGCAGCCGCCGGCACCAGCTCCCAGAGCGGCAGGCACGCAGCCTGCTGACAGGAGCCACCCCAGCCCACGCTGCCTCTGCATGACATCATGTGGGCCTCTGACCTCAGCCTTGCTCCTTCAAGCCTTCACGAGTCATTTGCTTTCCATCTCTGTGGCTGTTTCCCCAGCTTTTCCCAGTAATGCAGCCACTGGCAAGTGCACTCCTTGATAGGCTGTAGGAGCCTGCTTGGCTGTCTGCAGGATTAAGTTGTTTATCTTCTTACGTGGGCCATCAGGAAAGCTATGATCCTGTTTACATCACAGTCAGAGCTGCTGTACTCCAAGAACATCAATGTCTGGAAAAAAAAACAAAAACCAAACAGTGATGCACCATCAGGGAGGCTGGGAACATTCCAGGAAGCAGAGAGGTGAGCAAGAGCCAAAGCATCCTTCCGTTGAGCAATGGCTTGGCTTGGGCTTTCAGCTCACAGTCAGCCGAGGGATGCTCAGCACAGGAAGGACACAAAAGCTTCTTAAAGCCAAAAGGAGCATGCATGGATTTACCAGGAAACTTGTGAGGAAGCGATGGGGGGAACCTCACGCCCCACATTCTTTTTGCAAGTGAAAGAACGTGGGGTTTGGGGTTGGGCAGGGCTAGGAAACCTCGGGGAGGGCATTTGCAAATTGCGCTACAAAGAGACCACTTTGTCTTGGGAAATGAACTCAGAGCTTCACTTCCAAGCCCCTGCGAAAGATGCAAAGGAAACGGAAAGCTAAACGAGCAGCTCCACCAAGGAAAATATTTGGTTTCCACTTGCAGCTACCCCAATCAAAAAGAAGTTTGGGTTGCAGGAATGTAAGTTGAAGCGAACGTCCAATTTACATTAGCCGTTAGTTAATTAGCCAGCAAATGAATCCCCCCCGCGGGCTGGCACGGGCCACACCATTTAAAGCAAACACTGCTGTGTCAAAGCTAAAACTGCTGCCCTGCAGTTGACTAAGCAGAAACATTCCAACATGTAATTATTAAGAAGACTTTTTTTTTTCCCCTCCTTGTATTATTAAAAACATCAAGATTTAAATAGCTCGGTGGGTATTTGCAGGCAGGGAAGTAGGAGAGAGGCTCAGCAGGTGTTTATTAAACCCATTTCCACATCTATCCCCATCCTTTCTGTGCTCTCCACTTCCCTGCAAGCAAAAGCTCTTTTTCACTGAGTGGGAACCTCTTTGGTTAGTGCACCCTGGCCAGGATGATTTGCTGGCTTAATCAATATTCAGCAGAAAGAATCGTTTAGTTTACCAGGAAGGAACTCTGCCACCCTTCTTGGTGTGCTGTGCCAACCATAAGGGACCTAAAGGTTTTCCTGAGGTGTTAAAGGAAGATTCCTAAGGGAGAGCCTCAATAGAATCACAGAATGTCAGGAGGCTGGAAGGGACCTCAAAAGCTCATCCAGCCCAAACCCCCTGCCAGAGCAGGATCACCTACACTAGATCACACAGGAACACATCCAGCTGGGTTTTGACTGTCTCCAGAGAGGAAGACTCCACAGTACCCCTGGGCAGCCTGTTCCAGTGTTCTGTCACCCTCACAGGCAAAAAATTCCTCCTCATGTTTCCATGGAACTTCTTATGCCTCAGTTTCCACCCATTGCCCCTTGTCCTGTCATTGGGCTCCATCCTCCTGGCACTCACCCTTCACATCTTTATAAACATTGATGAGGTCTCACCTCAGACTCCTCCCCTCCAAGCTAAAGAGCCTCAGCTCCCTCAGTCTCTCCTTGTAACAGAGATGTTCCATTCCCTTCATCATCTTTGTGGCTCTGCACTGAACTCCCTCAAGCAGTTCCATGTCCCTCTTGAACTGGGTGCCCCAGAACTGAGAATAGCTCTAAGAGCATGCATTGAAGCCTTGGCTGTTGACTTTTCCTTTTCCTCATGAAGCCTTGGCTGTTGACTTTTCCTTTTCCTCATGAAGCCTTGGCTGTTGAGTTTTCCTCTACCTCCTGAAAAGGCTTTGGGAGATACAGGCTTTAGGAATCACTGTGGCCTCAGCTCCTGATCCCATATGATTCCTCCAGTAGGTTCTCCCTGCTGTGGGCAGCCAAACAACCCAAACAGGGCTCTTGGGGAGCTTTGCTATTGACAGTGAGACTCTGGGTCCCTTTCTTGCACACTAACATCTGAAGCTTGAGAGCCCCAAGACCTTCAGAAAAGGAAATAATTTTTTTAAATTTTTTTTTTTCTCCACTTCCTTTGAGCTTAGGCCAAAAGCCAAAGTCATAAATAGAAACAGTTATTCTGGGCTCAATATCACCTTTTGTGCAATGACAAAAATAATGTGTTGTTGAACTCCTTGGCATGGCTGCCCCAGCACGTGACGAGAAGCTAACGACTTCTGAAGCCAAATCCACTGGAGAAAACAAGAATCCGACTCATAACAACTCACATTTGGCCAATTTTGCTGCTCCCAATGCAGATTTTCTGTCTTTTTTTTTTTCCCCTGCCTCTCATGACATCCTTCCCTTCTTTACAAAATGCTAACACAGGGTTTGTGGCTGAACTCACAGACAGTCTCTACTGTCCTCCTCTCAGCCTTCCTCGACCCGCATGATAACGAAATCCTTCCTGAGGAGCTCAACTCTTTTTCCACCACCACCCAGCACATTAATTCACTCAACACATTTGTTTGCAGCTGTCTTCCATCAGCAGCCCCACAGCCGGCTGGCTTCTCACAGGAGAGGGGGAAGCTGAATTTCACACTAATGAAGGCATAAAGCAGGTAATCTTTTGTCCTTTGCTCCCCAGAAAGCTGCACTTTATTGTTCTGGGCAGACAAATGCTTGGGCTGCTAGTTTTGGCTTTAGGGGAGCTGATCAGATCTGAGCCTCTGCAGAGAAGGAAACAGCTTTCAGATCTTCAAGCCAGTTTAGCCAAATCCAGCAGTGTCTTCTTACCACAAGCTGTCCATGCCTATTATGGGTATTCCTTCTAGGGCAGGAAGAGCTACTGACTAGAGAGGAACAGATTTAGACCGGATGTTAGCAACAAGTTCTTTACATTGTGAGTGGTGGAGCACTGGAACAGGTTGCCCAGGGAGGTAGTTGAGGCCCCATGTCTGCAGATACTCAAGCTGAGGCTTGACAGGGCTCTGGGCAACCTGATCTATCACAGTATCACAGTATCAGCAAGGTTGGAAGAGACCTCAAAGACCATCAAGTCCAACCCGTTACCACAGACCTCAAGACTAGACCATGGCACCAAGTGCCACGTCCAAACCCGCCTTGAGCACCTCCAGGGACGGTGACTCCACCACCTCCCTGGGCAGCCCATTCCAGTGGTGAATGGGCTAGTTAAGAATGTCCCTGCTGACTGCAGAGGGGTTGGACTGGGTGACCTTTGGAGGTCCCTTCCAACCCAGACCGTTCTATGATTTTATGATCTGTTACCAATGGCTTCTTCCACTGCTCCCCCACAATCCCCTTGTTTACTTTCACCTACAAATGCTAAGGAAACAAAACATACAACAACCCCAACCTCCCCCCAAAAAACAAACTAAACAACCAAATCTCATACTCAGAAAGCTGCAAGATTAACTTGAAGTGTCGTCCCCAGGGACCGAGACCACAAACACAGCACAGAGGGTTCTACCTCCCTTGGAATTTGCTCTGCACCTGATATTTGGGAGGCACTTTCCTCTTTTTCTCCCTCACTCTTCAGCTCTAGCTTCTAATGTCAAACACAGACAGTAGCTTTGAAGCTTTTCCAGCTGAAAATGCCAGAAAAGTCCTGGTTTTCCAGTGGCCCTGCCAACCCCAGCCACCATTAATTTTATGCGCTAATTTTCGAAGCTGATTTTTCTGTCTTTGACTTCAAAGGCAAAGTCTGGTAAGGAAAACAAAACAAAGCAAACAAAACAACAACACTGAAATCTACTTTAAAAGGTAGAAAATTTTGTTTAAATGTCTTTTCTTTAAAAAAAAAGGACAAACCCACAACAAAACAAAAAGGGATTCTTTTTCTTTTAAGGAACGTGGATTTCCTCCCTGCAGCCTGCATAAACGCCGCCGAAGATTTGCAGGCCAAATGGTTGGTTCATTCCAGAGAAGGCTTTAAATGAAAATGGAAAGGCTCTGAAGCATTTTCATTTGTTCCACCCGTGGCACTGGGGATGCTCCCAGTGAAGTGTGCATGTAACATATGCGTGGAGCGAGGCTGTTTTTCGGTTACAAAACAGCCTTCATTAGATTAAATGAAACGACAGAGATTTTTGGTCTGGTTCTGCCCTCAGATATTACACAGCCTCTTGACTGGAGTGCAGTTTTGACTGTTTTCCCAGCTCATCAGCACATTAAAACCAGCTGTGGGGCTCCATAAATTGTTTCAGCAGAACCCACTGAAAATATCTGTGTTTTCCTGCCTCCCAGCCCAGCAAAATGAAACTTGGAGGTCATTATGGTAGTTTTAATTATGATTTGGTAAGGATGTCCTCTGCTGAAATCCATAGTTCCATAAACAACATGCTTCTTCTGTCAGATTAGATTTCTTTCCTTCAGTTGTAAAGTCACAAGCCCATGTGCTTTCCATTTTAGCTCCTGGACCCCCTGCTAAACTTAGACACAAGAAGGAGTGGTGGCAAGGGGAGAGCAGCAGCCAGCAGTGTCCGTGGCCTTATTCCTGCTCGTGACAAGATGTTTAACCATTCTGCAAACAACAGAATGAGGGGGCAAAAAATAATAATAAGAAGAATAAAGAAGACTGGGAGCAAACTGAGGCTGATGTCAAGGCAAAGAGATAGTTCCAGAGTGATAGGGGTTTGTAAATGTACAACAACTGCATTAGCTGTGAGCTCCTGCCCGGCTCTAAAGTGAAACCAGCTGCCAGCGCCTGGCTCCCGCAGCCTCGCAGCAGAAGCTCTGGGACACGTCAGAGAAAAGTTCCCCAGGGCTGCAAACAATTACCCTGGGTTTTCATTTGTTCCACTCTATCAAAGCCCTTAGACCAGAGGAAAGAGAGGAAAAGAGAAATTCAAGGGGAAATAGGAACAAAATATTTAAGAAAGTCTTGACTCGGGTTTAGTTTGGTCTCGACTGGGTTAAATCCAGGAGGAGGTTTCCATATCCCACTCCCATATCTTGCTTCCAGGGAAATTTTAAGTCCCTCCTCAATCTGTGGCAGCATTTGGGCTGAGCCCTTAAGCAAGTGCTCAGCTTTAAGCACCTGATTTATTCTATTGAATGTAAGCCTGGACTACCAGCAAGTGAGGCAAAATGTAGACAAACACCCATCTGACTCTGTTTGGTAACTCTCAAATAATTCAGGGCCCTTAATACAAAGAATTTGTTGTCCTGGGTTGCTGATTCTGCCAAATGTGATACGTTCCAGTGTCCTGGACACAACCAACCAGGAAAAGTGTCACTCTTACCGTGGTCACTGTTGGTGTGTGGTGTCACTTTTACTGAGACTGGCCCTTCGGACTAGGGGAACGTGGGAGGAAGCCTACTGACAAACAACTGCCTCAAGCAAAGCCCAATCATTCCCTTTGGCAACGGTCATCTCTTTGCTAGGATAAATTTTGGCTGGAGAAGGGCCATTCTGGGCAGGCATGAAGGATATTTGTGAAAGAGAAGTTCATGAAGGATATTTGTGAAAGAGAAGTTCCTGTGGAAACCTGAGAAGGTGATTTTGCGCCAAAGAGTTCATTGCAGCTGGCTTGACCTCGTATCAATTCCCTTCTAGCTGCACATAAACACTTTAATTATCTCATCATGGACTAGAAGCAACATCACCATAGCATCATAGAATGGTCTGGGTTGGAAGGGACCTCCAGAGGTCATCCAGTTCAATCCTCTGCAGTCAACAGGGACATCCTCCACTAGATCAGGTTGCCCAGAGCCCTGTCAAGCCTGGCTTTGAATATCTCCAGGCATGGGGCCTCAACCACCTTCCTGGGCAACCTGTTCCAGTGTTCCAACACCCTCATGGTGCAGAACTTCTTCATAACATCTAATCTAAACNGAGCCAAGTCCAAGGACACAATCACCTCCCTGCTCCCACTGGCCACAGCATTTTTAATCCCAGCCAGGATGTCATTGGCCTTCTTGCCACCTGGGCACACTGCTGGCTCATATTCAGCTCCTGTCTCTTACAACCCCCAGATCCCTCTCTGCCAGCAGCTCTCCAGCCACACTGCCCCAAGCCTGTAGCATTGCTTGGGGTTGTTGTGACCCAAGTGCAGGACCTGGCACTTGGCCTTGTTGAAACTCATCCCATTAATGTTGGCACATTGATGCAGCCTATCCGAGTCCTTGGCTTTGTTGCCCTCCTTTGGACTGCCTCCAGCACCTCCAAATCTCTCTTATAATGAGGGGCCCAAAACTGAGCACAAATCTTTCATTTCCAACCATTGCCTCTCATCTTATCCCTACAGTCCCTCTGCAACCTTCCTGTAGGCCCTCTTCAGGTACTGGCAGGCTGCTATTAGGTCTCCCTGGAGCCTCCTCTTCTCCAGGCTGAACACCCCCATCTCCCTCAGCCTATCCTCATAGCAGAGATGCTCCAGCCCCCTGATCATTTTCACAGCCCTAATGAAGGTGATGTTTGGTTCTGCCCCACCACGAAAGGTCACTGACGCTCAGGACTTCATGTGAGTTTGCCACATGAAGAGTTCATGAGGCTGACCTTCAGTTTGGGAAATGTCAAACATCCTGGAGGGCGAACAAGTTTGTGCAAATCAAAGCCAGGAGCAAAGCAAAGCAGTGGAAATTCCAGTTGAAAATGTTAATGCTGGTTCCCTGCCTTTTGTTGACAGTCAGGGTTTGGAAAAGAACAATTAGTGAAGTGGGTTCTGGGAGCTACTGAGCCAGCAACTGAGACAAATGGAAACCAAGAGGAACAGCTGAAATATCTCCTCCTCCTCGTTTAGACTGTGGTTAGAGCAGCTGAATGGCTGGGGTTTGCTTGGGTTGGGTTGGGGTTTGCTTTTTTTTCTTTGCCTTTCTTCCCCCCCCCCCTTTTTGTTTTCTTCTGGTCCACTTGTGTAACACTGAAAAACTAAAGAGGGGAAGAATTGTCCTGAATCGACCTCATGGAACAGAAGAGGAAAAACCGTGGGACAAAAAGAAAAAGAAGAGGAAACAAAAGGGGGGAAAAAATAAATAGAGAGAAAGATTTTCCTTGGAGAACTGAGAATTGTGCAGGGTTTTCTGTTGGGATGGGTTGAAGGCTTTGCTCAACCCCCAAATTAGATTATGCATTTTTCTTGACAGGCTATTTTTAGAAGGGAGGAGGGAGAGATATGTTTGGTTGTGTAAGGAAAACTGAAGGATATTCCAGGAAAAAAAAAAAAAAAAAAAAAAAAAAAGAGAATTATGGACTGAAAGGACTTTTTAGAGCTGTTTCAGTTAAAAAAGAGTAAAGCTGTCTGAGTCAAATTGGTCAAAATATTGCTTCTTTTGATGGAGGGGAGCAATTCTATTTCCGTGGGGCAAAAACTGAAGGCATCTGATGTGGGTTTGTAAAACAATCAAATC
>WBNM01014599.1:0-10682 GCA_013399055.1 Ramphastos sulfuratus | reverse complement strand
ACCAAAATTAATAAATTATATTAATTTTGGAAAATTAATACCCACCATCACAAGAAGAGATAATGAAGCACAAATAATAACTGGAGCAATCTTGTCAGTCATTAAACTGGTTGCAATGGTGAAGATTTTACAGAGCTAATTGAATTCTGAATCCTTTTGTGATAGTGTACCTTCCTTCTGGAGCAGAAACATGACACTGCAACCAGGCTACTGACCTGTGAATTGGCAGCTTCTACAGGAGCAAGCAGGACAGTTGACTTTGCTTTTCCTAGAATTTTAGGCACATCCTTGGCACTTCCCCCAACCAGGGTTACATTAAGCAGTTCCAGAGTAAAATTCAAGCCCAGAAAAATAAATGCCTTTGAGAGAGAGAATTTAATTAAAAAAGCAGAAAAGTAATTCCACTAAAAACAAGATATTCACCGTTTGAAAGCATTTAAGCAGCAAATCAGTCTGCAGGCTTTGTTCCACTTGCATACAAAAAGCAGTGTTTTTAAGGCAGGTGCTTTTTTTTTTTTCTCAAAAGAAATACAACTGAAACATCAGTACTGTGCTTGTGATTCACCAGCCGTTCATTGCACACAGTGGGCCTCAGCTTGATTTAAATCTTTGGACTGAAAATATGTAAGACAGGTGTAAAAAGATCTAAGTGTGGATGTAATACTGTAATAATAGTAATACAAAAACCAGGGAACACAGAGAACTGCAGGTAAATTTATCTGCTGCTTCATGAGTCAGCACTGGCAGATCACTATTACAATCCAAAAAGGAAACTTGAGAAATCCTTTGCATACATATAATACCAAAATATTGAAAGTAAAGCAATTATGGAAGAAAATGCAGAACATTTGAACACATTTAAGCAGTGACCTTGTAATTATTATCTGAAAATGTGATATTTGAACCCAGTTCTATTCCATAAAGAGAAAATTCATAATATTAAACTCCACCTTTCTGCTTCTTCACAGTGAATACCGTTGAGATTTTAGTATCTTACACCATGATGAACACAAAGAAAAGCAATAAATATCATAGGAACTGAAAGGATGATACAGACCTGGTTGCTGATTGGCACTTGTTTCACTCCAAAGCTGGCACCGTCTTTTACTGTGAGGTATCCCACCTCATTCTCAGGTTCAATTAACACTTCTTCAAGATGAGATGTGATATAGTACTCAACAATGACTTCTCCAAATGCCCCACCGTGCCGAGTTACATTAACCTGGACATATCGATCCAGGTTCTTCTGTACCAGCACTGACTGCAGCTCAGAATAGAGGGCAAACACTCCATGAGGATCATCATTTGCAAACACATTGATCTTTGAAATGCTCTTCTCTGGGTCTAAATCTGCTCCACCTTCTACAGAAATCAGCTCTACCACATAGTTTTCATCCAGCTCCGGGATATCGTCAGGTAACAGGTAGATAATGATCTCGGCTGCACTTTGCTGGTCAGCAATGACAACAGATCCCTCAGTCCTAAGGAAGTCACTTGAGATGTCAGAGTCACTGCGTATTTCCCAGTAAACCTGAAATGAGTTTAGAAGATGCAGAATATGTAAGTGTCCTAGTTCAGGGCCATGAGCTACTCATGACACCATGAGCTACCATGAGCTACCAGATGACACCTCCACACCTCAGGCCTACAAGGCCTCAGCAGGCTGCATGACACACCTCAGAATTCCCTGCCAGCTAGAAGCCATCTCCAACACACAAAGCATGAGATACGTAGGGATGCAGGCTCTTCCCAAGGAGAGGAGAAGTGAAGAGAGGAGAAGCAGGCAAGAGAAGCAGGGTGGAGAAGAGAGCGATATCAGTGAGGCACTCCCTTATAAACTGTGGTACCAGGAAGCAGAACAGAATAACAATGTCACAATATCCTGAGATGACCAGATCCATCTCTTGGGACTCTCTCTGTGTTTCTGGAGGACTTTGTCTCTCATATCTTTGAAGGAACCATGGCCCAAGCCACCACAATAAGAAACGAAAATTACCATACAGCCAGAAACTTTTATACTCAGGATTCATAGAATCATAGAATCATAGAATGGTAAGGTTGGAAGGGACCTCAAGGATCATCTAGCTCCAACCCCCTGCCATAGGCAGGGACACCTCCCACTAGAACAGGTCACTCAAGGCCTCATCCAACCTGGCCTTGAACACCTCCAGGGAGGGAGCAGCCACAACCTCCCTGGGCAACCAGGTTCCAGTGCCTCACCACCCTCACTGGAAAGAACTTTCTCCTAACATCTAGTCTAAATCTTCCCTCTGCCAGTGTAAACCCATTGCCCCTTGTCTTGTCATTACAAGACCTTGTAAATAGTCCCTCCCCAGCCTTCCTGTAGGCCCCCTGCAGATACCGGAAGGCTACTATAAGGTCTCCTGGAAGCCTTCTCTTCTCCAGGTTGAAGAGCGCTAATCTCTCAGCCTGTCCTCATAGGAGAGCTGCTCCAGCCCTCTGATCATCTTCGTGGCATAGATAGGATATGGAAGACACTGGTTTTAAGTGGGTGAAATTAAAATTGGTTTAGGTAGGTAGGTGTAGAGAGAAGCACACAGATCATCTTACAGAAGGGTGTTTTGTTCCTTAGTACAATAAATTTCTTTTATATATCCACAGAAGATTTGTGTAAAATTATGTGGAATCCTTGAACAGTTTTTTTTTTAAATTATTCCCATTTTTCCACCAAGATATCCTTGCTGTTTTCCCCATTTCCAAGATTCCTTACCCCAAAAAAGGGGTGAAGACTTCTCACTAGGTACAAGAGGTGCTTTTATTANGGGCCATGAGCTACTCATGACACCATGAGCTACCATGAGCTACCAGATGACACCTCCACACCTCAGGCCTACAAGGCCTCAGCAGGCTGCATGACACACCTCAGAATTCCCTGCCAGCTAGAAGCCATCTCCAACACACAAAGCATGAGATACGTAGGGATGCAGGCTCTTCCCAAGGAGAGGAGAAGTGAAGAGAGGAGAAGCAGGCAAGAGAAGCAGGGTGGAGAAGAGAGCGATATCAGTGAGGCACTCCCTTATAAACTGTGGTACCAGGAAGCAGAACAGAATAACAATGTCACAATATCCTGAGATGACCAGATCCATCTCTTGGGACTCTCTCTGTGTTTCTGGAGGACTTTGTCTCTCATATCTTTGAAGGAACCATGGCCCAAGCCACCACAATAAGAAACGAAAATTACCATACAGCCAGAAACTTTTATACTCAGGATTCATAGAATCATAGAATCATAGAATGGTAAGGTTGGAAGGGACCTCAAGGATCATCTAGCTCCAACCCCCTGCCATAGGCAGGGACACCTCCCACTAGAACAGGTCACTCAAGGCCTCATCCAACCTGGCCTTGAANTTTTTTTTTTTTTTTAAATTAAATGAGTATCTATTAAAATAGTGACTTCCAAACAACTTTAGGTAAAACCAAATATGAACTATGGTTCAAAAAAAGTCTGACTTTTGCCTTTAAACGTGTCTGGAAAAAAGGCAAACTGTGATGAACTCAAGGAAAGCTCACTGTGAAATCATTGAATCAGAGAATGTTAGGAGGTTGGAAGGGACTTCCAGAGTTTCATTTAGTCCAACCCTGCTGATTCATTCTAAAAGGCAACCTGATCTAGATGAACCTATTGCTATGAATATTCAAATTTTATATTCGGGAAATATTAAATATTAAAACTTTATTAACAAGAATTCCCACACCAAACCAAATACACATCCCTAAACAGTAAACAATTTACAATTTACCAAAGTCCAAATACCCAGTCGGGAATCATTTACACAAAAGGCATAAAGGAAATTTTATAGTAGCTTAGAGAAGAAATAAAGAGATGCAAATATCCAAGGGTGAGGAGCGGTAAGTGCCGCTGCCAGCCACAAAAATGAATTCCCTTTGCCCTAGGAAGGGCTGTTGGTGGGAAAACCAGAGAGTCCAGTTGATTTAGTGCTGAAGTAATAAATGAGGAAGTTACAAATCCGATTTATGCTCTCGATCCAATCATGAGGCAGAGAGGGTAGCAGAGTTTGAACATACTGCCGAAATGAAAATAAAGGCCGAGAGGGAGCCACGTGTTCCCCGGGGCTAGCCTGCAATACCCTGCCACAGGAGGAGGAGGAGCATAGCCCAGAAGCAAGCCAGGTCAAGCCCCTCCAGAGCAAAACCCCTTCAATTGTTCCTCGAGGCAAAATAGACCACTGGCAGGAGAGAAATTTGAAACCCAGCCAAACAGACAGGGCATCAGCATTGCAAGCAAGTGCTCAAGGCCCATTTTGCCCCAGCAGGACACCTGTTTCAGCAGTGAGGATAGACGATCTCCAGAGGTTTCCCTTCCAACTCTCACCATGCTGGGATTTGTGATTTCAAAAATTAATTTGAGAAACCATCCATTGAAAAGCATAAAATAAGATATTCCTCCATACCCTGACGCTGAGGATGATTTCAGGCAACACTGTTTATCAGGATAAGAGTGAAAATACCGTTATGTTCCCCATAGTGCCTTGAATTCTTCTCACAAACAGCTTAACAGTTCGTGGCCCTTCCTCTGCTGAGGGTTCTGTATAGTTATTCTCAGTTAACGACTCAGGAGCAAACTGTACAATTCCATTGGGGTCACCAAACTTCTGTATCTGTAGATTAGTAAGCAAACAAAAAAGCAGAAATGTAGAGTTAGTTTCACTCTGGTTTAAACTGCTCAGATTCTCATGCTAGATGTTACAAGGAATGTAACTATTAGCTGTTCTTACTGAGTTTTCCCCTCTCATGAAGATTCAAGACTACATTAGTAATTAGAAGAGAAAGATTTAAAGCAAAAATCAGCAGACATGATCATCAAGTGATGCACGCATGCAAACAAGCAGAGGCACATAAGGCAAGACTCTTGTGCTAAATCTGTGAGTAGCTTGCTCTTGTATGAGAAAATCATGCAGTGAAGCAGAAAGTTTAAACAGGATTCAAATTGAACAGGACTCAACATGATACTAAGAGACAGTAGCATGAATGTACTATTTTCAGTTTTCAGTCTTCCTGTCCAAGGAAGAAAATAACAGTTTTATTTCACATAATCTTGATATCTCTCCAGATATTTTAGTATTAGAGTAGAAATGCTTAGACACCTTGGGCTACTGTACAGAAGATGTTCTGACATGACATTATCAACTTGTAAACTTTGCCTCTTGGGCTGGAGCTGATCCACATCCCTTCATGTGAATCACTAGCTGCAGCAAGAATTCATGGTGAACAGAATCAGAACAGAATTGGAACATCAGTGCCTATTAAGAAGCCAAATTATTGGCATGCAGGGTGGAACATTCCAGGCTAAGGATTTAAACTGTGTCCCTCAAGGCGAAACTGATGATACTGTGGAAATAGGAGCTTATTCTATCAAAACTCTTCAGACCAGAAAAATAAAAGAAAATCCTATTTCTATGGAAGATTTCATTTTCTTTGGGCTTTTTATAACAGCCTTATATATATTTCCTCAGTTGTAGTATTCCTAGACCAGTTATTTGTCTTTAACAATTTCCTCTGCCTTGTCCCACAAATTTATGCAATTCTTTTGCTCTCCAATAGTCAGATTCTCTTCATTCTTTTATATATGATAGCTGAAGCAGAAGAGGAGGTCAACAAGGGATGAACAACCAGACGACACTCAGAAATGAGGATTAAATCCAAGCTCTCTCCAAAGAGTAATAGAAATTTACAAATAAGAGGGCTAGGCCAGGGGTTATGTAGCAATTTGTTCTGACAGATTCTTCATCTTCTTTATTAAGAA
Source organism: Ramphastos sulfuratus (assembly GCA_013399055.1). Taxonomy (NCBI): domain Eukaryota; kingdom Metazoa; phylum Chordata; class Aves; order Piciformes; family Ramphastidae; genus Ramphastos; species Ramphastos sulfuratus. The sequence goes on along the minus strand of WBNM01014599.1, from coordinate 4,897 downwards.
GAGAAGATGTAACAATGCGCCTAAATACTACAAGGGACCAAAAAAAGACCAAATGACAAACTATGCAATAGTCAAAAATCAAAAGCTCTGCAGGAAAAATAACATTAACACAGATCTCAGAAGAAAGAAAAACAGTAATGACTTACAATTAGTGTAATGGTTTTTGCCTTAGGATCTATTTCTGTTTCACCTTTCATAAGGCTCAGTCTAATAATGAAGGTCTCCTGAACTTCAACTTCTTCATGAGGATAGATGAGTAAATTGATAGCTCTCAAACCTCCTTCTTCATCTCCAAAATAGAACGATCCATTCACAGGGTCACCAATGTCACTATTCAGAGGAGATAAAACCTCTTCTGAATTGGGTCCCAAGATGTCCCAATCAATCTGTGGAAGATAATAGCTTCAGATACAGTGGTGATACATTCTAATAGCCTTCCAGGGGGAGAAAAGACAGAGCTACACAAGTGACATAGGAGTTCTTGTGTCTGGTATCTGGTGATGGTTAAGTCTTTGCTGCTAATGAAGAATACAAAATAGTCCTAATTAATCATACATGCAAAAATATACAAACCTTTGGAAAAAATAGACATGACACATTACAAATGCAAACTTTGAAGCATTAGTCACAGTGCCTGCTTATGAAATTCTAGATATAGAAAAGTAATAGAAATTCTAGTAAGCGAAAAGAAACTGAGATTTCTTTAGCACTTAACAGGAGCAAAAAAAACCCCAATTTCTATTTATCTCCCTCTCATGAATTGTTTTGTGAAGCTACCCAGGTGACTACTCATCACCAAAACTACTCCCTGTGAAGAACTATTTTCTGAAGAGGCTGCAATAAAATCCCTCAGTGATGGTTCACACTTCTTCAGGCTGATTAAAATCCATAATATTTTGAGAAATTCCCATGAATTAGATTGCTTTTGAGGAGGTCATTCTGACCTCCAGTTGGCAGCTCATCACTAGTGGTGTTCCCCAGAGCTCAGTACTGGGGCCAGTTCTGTTTAATATTTTTATCAATGGTCTGGACAAGGGGATTGAGGCACTCTCAGTAATTCTGCACATGAAACTAAGATGGAAGGCTGCATTGATCTGTTTGAGGGTAGGAAGGCTCTGCAGAGGGACCTGGGTGGGGTGAATTGACAGGCCAAGATCAACTGTATGATGTTTAACAAGGCTGAGTCCTGCACTTGGGTTATAACAACCTATCGAACACACAAGGTTTGCGGTAGAGCATCTGGAAAGTTGCCTGGCAGAAAAAGACCTGGGGTTACTGGTCAACAGCCATCTGAACATGAGCCAGCAGTGTGTCCAGGTGGCAAAGAAGATCAACAGCATTCTGGCCTGTATCAGAAATGGTGTGGCCAGCAGAAGTCACTTTCCTACTTCCACAGAAGTGTCCACAGAAGGGCAGCAAAGCTGTTGAAGGGTCTGGAGAACAGGTCCTGTGACAAGCAGATGATAGAACTGAGGTTGTTTAGCCTGGCAAAAAGAAGTCTGAGGGGAGACTTTATTGCCCACTCTGACTCCCTGAGAGAAGTCTTGAAATTGTTCCAGAGGAAGTTTAGATTGAGTATTAGGGAAATTGCACTGCCGAAGAGAGCAGTCAGGCATTAGAATGCTGCCCAGGAAGGTGGTGGATTCATCATCCCTGGAGGTGTTCTAAACATGTGGCACTGCAGGATATGGCTTAATGCTCATGTTGATGTTAGTTAGACAGTGTGACTCAATGATCTTAAATGTCTTTTACAGTCAAAACAAATCTGTGATTCTGTAATTCCATGATCATAAAAGAAATCAAGCAGGAGGAGAAAAATAAGATTAAAAGGGTAGAAACTTTTCTTCTATATTGCAACCACAAGCAATTCATGCTTAATGAAATACTGCAGCTATGCTATTAGAAATAAAAAGCAAACAAACAAAAACAAGAAACAAAAACAAAGACAAAAACAAAAAACCCAAGTTCTTGAAGGAAAATGCAAGAGCTTTTTGATCTAGTCACTAGAAAGTGTTCACTCTTTGCAAGCCAGGGCCCACCTGTGTCTCCCCTAACAATCTTCCTGTCCTTTCCAGCACCAGGGACACTGATGTGGGTGTGTCAGGGTTGGGAAGAACAATGCGGCTGTGGTTGAGGAATCGGACGATGCCCTGTGGGGAGTCACTTCTAGCAATAATAACCTGGCTCACAAGGTGCAGCCCAAGTACTGCTCCACCAGTGGCTCCTGTCAGCTGGATTTCAAACTGCTCGTCAAATTCACTGCATGGAAGAAGAAAAAAGAGATTCTGAGGTATCTGAGGGAAAAAGAAAATAATTTAAACTATATTTATTAATTCAATCATGCATCCAATTGGATCTGTTTAAAGGTATACAGAAGTCATTTTTGTAAGCACAGAAGATTCCTTCCACTTGCACAGAATGGTGGTAGTTGAAATAAAAATTATATTCTACTTGTGTTCAAGTTTTTAAAAAAATCCAAATATTATTTATGGATGTTACTATGAACACATAAAAATTACAATAATCTACTTTTAAAATAGATTTGTTTGCCTAAAATTTAACCATGAAACTCCAATAATAGTTGTTTTTCTTTTTAATCCCCTTTAAATTTAGGCAGTTTTTCAGTGCTGTGGGAAATGGGTTTACACCTTCGATTTTACACACAGCCACACTGCATATGCTAAAACAGGATCCCTTAGTAGAATAGTGACTAAATATCTGAAGAATTGCTACCTTTCGTCATCATCTATGATAGAAATGTAAATAAAAGTCTGGTTCTGGCCATGATGAAAAATGACAGAATTATTATGGATGATGTAGTCGACACCATCAGGAAGTGCAGAAATGCTTCGAGAAAGAAAATCAGCTGTTACATAGCCATAAGTTCCACGCTTCCTCATGACAGGAACCATAATTAATCCAGCATCCTCTTCCACTGCAAGAACCATTGAGAAAAAGTTATTTTATTGCAAAATGGATGCCATGGTCACAGGCTTATCTTCTAAACCACAGTGAAAACTTCAGGCAAACTTACCCTGTAGAAAGATATACTGTGGATCAAATTCTATGATGCCTTCTGCATTATCACTTTTTGCTATCATGACTCGGACTGTGGAGATATTTCCTATTATTGGAGGTTGGTCTACCTGTAGACCACTTTCCTTTATGGTAAAATCATATCCACTTGCAAGAATATGAAAAAGAAGAATACAAAAATATTCCTTGTGAAAGTATGAAGATGTGGGTATTTGAATTTGTCAATTACCACAAATATTTTTATTTTCACAGAATCACAGAATTATCAGGGCTAGAAGGAACCTCAAAGATCATCCAGTTCAAACTCCCCTGCCATGGGCAGGGACATCTTACACTAGATCAGGTTGCTCAGAGCCCCATCTAGTCTGGCCTTAAAAACTTCTAGGGATGGGGCTTCCATCACCTTCCTGGGCACCTGTTCCAGTGTGTCATCACCCTTTTGCTGAAGAACTTCTTCCTAACATCCAATCTGAATGTACTCACTTCTAGTTTTGCTCCATTTCCCCATTCCTGATAGTTCTTACTGAAGACTTTTTGGTCACACTTTTTCAAACTGTTATAGATGCAAAAGTAGTAGTTTATTGACAGGAATGTTTCACTTTATCACTTTTGTTTTATCTTTTTTTTTTTAATTTCGGGCAATTTCACCATTTCTCTGTAATATATGGGTTTTCAACTTTAATAAATCACAATCAGCCAAATCTTTACACTAAACATTAGAAGAACTGGGTTCTTCATTCATCTAATTGCTATTATGATTACTATTATAGTCGAACAAAACTTTACAGTGCAATAGCTGAAATCCAGTGGTGACTTTATGAAAGTAGATCAGTTTCCAAATATAATTCGTTCTTAAGGTTCTAATCAATCAACTGGGAATTTATCTTTACCTTCCTTGGAGTTCTACTTTGTTAATCATCACTGAAAAATCTTCAGGACCTTCAGGAAAGTCATCATCATTAATTTCAACCAAAATAATTTTACTCTCCTCATGTGGTTCAAACAACAATTGCCTGAGTGTGGGAGTGAAATCAACTCCCTCTTCCGCAGTCCCATTTATTATCTGAAAGCAAAGACGTACTTGGCCATAGGATCCCTTGAAGCGCACGACACTGATGTTAACCTGAGGGGAAAAGGACATTTTCTTTTAAAAATGTCTCTGGTTTTTTTTTGCTAGAGTTGACTTCAGGAGTCTGCTCTAAAGGGTGTGTTTTCAATGGTTCTGTCAAGTTACAACAATATGCTTTAATAAGTACAAAGAACATCTAACTTAGCAGATAATCCTCTTCATCAGAGCATTAAAAAACCTAATAAGGCCATTCTGGAGATGGTGCTGTGACAAATGCAGAATAAATCCAAGCTTTAATTTTGTTGTAATGTTAAGCATAAATCTACCAATAATATTGGCAAGTAGCAATATTTTATATAAGCAGGAATTGTAATTCAATACCCATTTTTCTTCCTCCGTTGTTTGCAACAGTTCCCGTGAAAATTCAAACTCTCCATATGGAAAATCACTGGCAGCCATGGTAATGTTTGCTGTGCTGCTGGATTCATTTATCAGTCCTCCACCAGTGATTCCAGTTAGTTGAAACTGGTAGTAATGCTTCTCCTCAGGAATGTTGTCATCTACAGTCTAGGGAGAAGAACCAGGATCACAGGGTCACAGGGTCACGGGATGTTAGGGCTTGGAAGGGATCTCCGTAGATCATTTGAGTCCAACCACCCTGCCAGAACAGGGCCATAGAATCTAGCACAGGTTGCACAGGAATGCATCCAGATGGATCTTGAAAGTCTCCAGAGAAGGAGACTCCAAAACCTCCGAGGAGACTTCCAGAGTTCTGTGACTCTTACAGTAAAG
>WBNM01014596.1:44747-85149 GCA_013399055.1 Ramphastos sulfuratus | reverse complement strand
CCCAGGACTTGGTTGGCTGTCTTAAAGTGTACTAAGTGTGTTTCTAAAACTCCATATCATCCAGCAGGAGTTTGATTAATTCTGGAATAAACTAACATCATGATAATATATATAATCTGATCATGATCAATTTTCTACATGTTTATAATGTCTGATGACTTGTACCCACGGAAGACATTAGAAAGCAGCATCCTGACATTCTTGTTGCAGACTCAATTCCTATTTCTAAAATAGCTCAGAAAATCACTCCCTGTGCTGATGGTGAAGGGAGACACATAAATACTGGAAAATCTTCAAGAGTTGGTATCTCAGTCTTGAAATCAGTGAATCACAAGCCTCCATGGAACACTACCAATCAGTGTACAACCAATGCACTACTTTGTCTAAAGTTAAACTATTTCTGTTTCTTGTACTGCCAAATAAATATTTAAATAATTTTTTTTTGTTAGTTTTATTTTTTTTTCCTTAAGCAAACATAATTCCAGCAGCAGCTGACATGGCAAACATTTGGATTTATTTCTAGCTAGTCTAATTGTGAAAGGCATCAGGGTAGATATGTTTTCTTTTTGTAGCCATTAATACTAATTTGACCTACTAGGGAAACAATTTCAAAATGTCAACATTTGCATGCCTGAACCCTGCTATGAACTAAAAGGAATTGTGTGCAGAAGTCCTGCCTCAAGCTGTGACACAATACTTACCTCCTCAGAGGGAGTTAACACATTAATTTGAACAAATGAAATTAGAACAGCCAACTCTCCATGGTGGTCAGAGGAAAGCAACCCTGACCACAGTGGCTGACTGCAGCTTAAGTGGCATATTGTTATTAAGCTATAGTATGACAGCTGAGTAAGACATGCATAAACACCACATGAAGTAGGAGGACTTTAAGCTTGGAGGTAAGTATGAACATAGTACCCAATTGCCTAAAAGCAAAGTTACTAATGCCCTTCTTAGAAGTGTGAGCTTTGAGATTTAAGACAGTCGTTGACACATTTGCTGTGTTTGCTGCTTTCTGCAGATGTGTATTCCAGAAAGCACTCTGAGATTCAGATACTAACAACTTTGCACTGCTAGAAAGGTCTGCAAACTGAGGAAGTTTGTGTCTGCTCCACTGCTCAGTTCAACCAGGTCATGACCCTTGAGGTCTACTCCAAAGCCAAGTGAAGGCAGTGGGATTTTACTGATTGTGCTGAAACCTGAATCAAGTCAATGGATTATATGTATTGTTCCTACAGGACCTGTGTTTTCAGGCACTTCCTCCAAATAATTTACCCTTATAACCTCAGAAACATTTTTTTTTTTAAAAAAACTATGCATTTCAAGCTAAAACAGAGGGTCCCAACGGATGCCACTAAGTAACACTTATGGTAACACTTATGGCAACACTTAATGTTCCAACTACAGTAGAATTGTATTGTAATTGAATTGTATTGTAATTGAATTTAATCACAAGATTAAATGCACAACTCTACATGCTTTACAACAATCTCTGTAGAGAAAATAAAAGCAGTGAGAGTTTTCTATTTTGCCTTAGTCTGTATAATNTTTGAGGTCTCTTCCAACCTTGCTTATACTGTGATACTGTGATAATGTGAGCTGAAAGTGGGTTTTGGCAACTGAGATTTGGTGTTGGTTTGTGGATGTCACATGCATCTCAGAAAAGTCTCCCATGTGACTTAAGTGTTTCAGAACAATACTAAAGTAATGGGTGGTATGCACTACACCTAGCTTGGATATCTCCACCTAAGTTTTAGCTATGCCATGAAACATGTACTAGTGGGAGGTGTCCCTGCCTATGGCAGGGGGTTGGAACTAGATGATCTTTGAGGTCACTTCCAACCTTACCATTCTATGATTCTATGATAATTTACCTAAAATAAGTGTTATGTAGGTCAGTGGAAGTTGTGAGATGCCCCTAAGGACCTCCACAAGCAGATCAAGTCTGTCTAAATTTAAGAACCTAAATTAAATGAAACAAATCTCTTTTCATTCTGCAAAAGAGATGTCAACATTAAACTGATTTTTTAAAGTATAGATATTCATTACTTGTCATTACTTAGGTTATTTTTTTTCCCTGTGGTGTCCTTTCTTTGTTCAGTGTGCAGAATGGATGTAAAATCAAATTTATGTTTGGGGTTTTTTTGAGCTTTTTCCGTATTTTTTGCCATAGTAATACTCAGTATTTTGCCATGGTGGCAAAAAGCTGAGTCAGAAACATGATTCAATGAAAGAGAAGCTGCTGTGATTCCTAATTTACATAGACATAGGAAGAAATAAAAGTACCCTAAAATAATAGGCATTTGATTTGACTCAACAAGCCCTGATCTTCAAGAATACTTAGCATGATGAGATACAGGATTTAAAACCAGAACCCCACAACCCCAAGTGCAAAAATACACCTGTGGAGCCACAAGGAAAATGTAGCAAGATATCCAGAAAAGTGATGACCTCATTCAATGACCATCTAACACACAGTACATGGAATGATAAAGCAGCAAGATAATAGTTTATATATGCAGGAGATGAAGCAAGTGCCTTTGCCTTTTTGTCCTCTGCCTCACTCATTACACTGATGCTAGATTCTGCAATAAATGAAGCTGTAGTAGTAGTAACTCTGATCTCAACTTGCTGCTTTACCCATCCCCATCCTGTACATCAAGGAAAGCAGAAGACCCTTAGAAATAATGCTTTAAAAAAAAAAAAAAAAAAAAGGAATAATCAAAGATTGCATGGGATTCCTGTACTTTCAGTATGAAATGGGCTGCTCAATCCTCCTCCAGTCATGTAAGGACAGCAAAGCTTCTTTGCAATTCTGCCCAAGTGGTGGTGGCAGTCATTATCATCCAGAAGTGATTGTGTTGGCCAAAAACTTCCAAATAGAAAGAAGCAGGACACTTAGAATGTAAATTTTCTGTCCAAATTATTACAGGTTATGTCATTGATTTATTATAGGAAGTAGCAGGCACATAAAATTAGTGTTCAAATAATAACTAAGACTTTTTCTGGTCTTAAAATTTAGCATATGCTGTCCTATTGAAGTCAACAGCATTAAACTCCTGATTTAGATTACATATGCTAAAATGTTTCTGTAAATAAGGGACACTAACTGTTTTAGAATTAAGTGAACATGCTTCATGTTTGACTGTGAGGTAAAAGCAAAATGGACAACCTGCAGTTTCCTCACATCGGAAACCTCCATATCTGCAAGCACATCCTAATTCCTGTATAATCCTGACTGGTTTACCTCTTAAAATAAACAGACTCTACCTTATGTCTTTACTGGATTACTGGGAGTAGGATGTTTACATAAAGGATATAGCTAAGTATTCACTGAACATAACAAGAGTGCAATTCATTCCCATGTGTCAGAGCCCATTATAATTTGGTGGCTATATTTAAATAAACCAACATTTAACTATGCCAGCATTTACTAACTAATGTTAATACTGTAATGGTGTCCAATCCTTGTTTGATTCATTGAAATGTTATCTGCACTAACACTACCCATGGACAGTAAATATGATGATGATGAGCATTTGGAGTGAGAGAAAGTAAGAACAATTTATTGTCTGGGTGTATTACATGCCTGTTTAGCAAACATTATTATTTTCACCACTAATAATAGTAATTATACCATGCTTTGCCCTTCATGCAAAGATTTAGCCACACTCTAAGAAATAAAAGGACCTGAGTCTCATTCTCAATCATTTATTTGGGCAGCGTTGAAGTGTTTCAAAATTAAACTAAGTGCTTTAAAGCTTATCTGTACTACCCTAATTGTGGAATACCTCTACCTCAAGAAGATGTGTGCAGTTCTGGAGCCCCCAGCACAGGAAGGACATGGAAGTGTTGGAGAGGGTCCAGAGGAGGCCATGAAGATGCTCAGAGGGCTGCAGCAGCTCTCCTGTGAGGACAGGCTGAGAGAGCTGGGGCTCTGCAGCCTGGAGAAGAGAAGGCTTCAAGGAGACCTTAGAGTAGCCTTCCAGTATCTGAAGGGGGCCTACAGGAAGGCTGGGGAGGGACTACTGACAAGGTCTTGCAATGACAGGACAAGGGGCAATGGGTTTAAACTGGCAGAGGGGAGATTGAAACTGGATGTTAGGAGGAAGTTGTTTGCAGTGAGGGTGGTGAGGCACTGGAACAGGTTGCCCAGGGAGGTTGTGGAGCACAGAATCACCCAACGTGATCAAATATCACGTTGGGTGATTCTGTGCTCCACAACCTCCCTGAAGGTGTTCAAGGCCAGGTTGGACGAGGCTTTGAGTGACCTGTACTAGTGGGAGGTGTCCCTGCCTATAGCAGAGGGTTGGAACTAGATGATCTTTGAGGTCTCTTCCAACCTTAGCATTCTCTGATTCTATAAGGTCCATGTGGAAAATTTTCATGAGACAACATGGTAAATACCAGGTAAAATAGGTATAGGTAGACATCTCTTTAATGGTGATTAAGTAACAATGTTAGCACACTGAACACATTTTGATTCTTTGACTTAGTTATTCCCCAGATCTTACTCTGGCTGTTGGATGTGGGCACTGTGGGTACAGTAAGACTTAAGCACAACCACTTTGTTTTGAAGAACAGTCTTGAAGAAACAGTGAAGGTACTTTTAGTTCAGAAGAAAGACAAAACAAACCAACAGAACACAGCACAACAAAACCCAACTGTGCTAACGCTGTAATACATTGTGGCTGTTTAAGAAACAAGGGAATATTGATATAGAAAGATAAAAGAACCAAAGCATTAAAAGTAACTAATTTTTCCTTTTATGGTCTGTTGCTGCATGGCTGAACACTGCCACTAACTTGGTGTTTTCAGAACATTCTGAATTGAAGAAGACTCTTTTGTTCCATTTGCAGCCCACATGCTGACACAGCATCTCATCTCCTATTGTTCTAACAACTATTATCTGATACGTTTAATGTGCTGAAAGATAAAAAAGCACAAAGATTCCAGTTACCTTAGAGATAGGAAAAGAAGAATTACTTAGCAAAAGGACAGCTGAGGAGGGACTGTTTCTGGCAGTTTCACTCTAGTGTGTGCGTTAGACCCACAAATGGGAGTTCAGACCTTGCAAGCCAGGAGTCTTTGTTGGGGCTCTGCTGTGCACTGAATGATCTCACCCTCTCCTGACTCCCACACACAAAGGTATACAGGGAAGAGCAGGCTCAACCAGTCTTAAATTCCTCTGACAATTCAGACTCCAGATAGACTTTGCAGCAGTGAGGAAGACGCATGGCTCACAGCAAGAGATAAAGCTGTTTTCAAGAAACAAATTCATTTATGGTTAATAAATGCTTCTACCATTGTTTACCATGGATGCCAGCTCTGGTGATGAGCAAACAGTTAACTCACAATGGAAAATGGACTGCTAAGGGACATTTTAAAAGTCTACAGCATCTGACAAGGTACAGTTAGGAAAAAAAAATAAATGGTTCTCATATAGTTGTCCCAAACATTTTTGAAAGACAGGCACTTCTTGAACTTTGAGCCCTTAGAGCCTCAGCCTCAGCTATTTTTTGCTAGGATAGATGTAACCAAGATATACTCCATAAGTATTGCATCGACTTGCCTTGTATCAGCAATCTAGGAAAGCTCCCAAACAGTCTTCTTCTATCAACTTCATTTAAAAATTATAAATTGCACTGTTTCTTCCATGGAAAGTAAGTTCCATAGATGTGGGGGGTGGGGGAAATTAAGTAGATTATTTGATCAAATTCTCTGACTCTGGTTTTCTTGTTTCTTTGGGTTTGTTTGTGTTGGGTTTTGTTTGGTTTTGTTGTTGTTTTGGGGTTTTGTTTTGGTTGGGGTGTTGGGTTGGTTTTCTTTCAAGAGAAGAGGACATGGGCTAAAATTATCATTGGAATTAGAGTAGAAACCAGAGAACTTCATAGGTCTTCAAGTGATTGTTTTGCTTACTTAAAAGGAAATTTAAATGAATAAATAGTATAAAAAGCAAATTGCTAGAGAGTATGAGTTCTTTCATGAAAACCAAATCGTACTCTGGTTCCAGGAAAGACAGGCACTCTTAGCTAGGTTCATGAATAAAGAATATCAAATGAAGGCAAGAGGAAATAAAGTCTGACTCTACAAGATGTGTGCCAACTGTGGTCTCATAAAGCTAAGAAATCTGGGAATGCTTTGAGTGTGTAATATTTTTAGCACGCTAATAAGGCACACCTGAGCTCCTCTTTACCACATTTAAAGATATGTACCACAGAAGCTAGATTTTGCTATGCATTTTTGCCTATTCCAGTAACCTGTAATTAATAAACACTCATGTGGAGGAGAGCAGAACACTCAGTTGCCTATTCAGATTCCTCTGAATCACTCCCACATACTTTTCTAAAGTGTACAACATATAGTAATGATCTTGAATTATTCTTAAGTCATTTAGCTAAGAAGAGAAGATGACATTGCTATGTCAGCCTTGTTGAAATCAAATATTCTTCTTTCTTCTACAGATGTTCTTCCTCAATTACTTGACTGGTTGGAGTGTCTGCACCAGCTGTCTCCCTTCAGCATCTCCACAATTCTGAGCCAGAGTGAGAAACAAATCTGTCTCTACCATTATAAAGGTTTCTTTTCATTTTACCTAAGCAGTGCAACGTAAGAGAAAACTCTAAGAAGCTCCTCCATGCAAAATACGCTCACTAGAATAACCTACCTGTCCACCCTGCTATTCATGTATTGGTATCAAAAGCCATACTGCACACAGAGAAGTTAAAATGAGCTATAATAGCATGAAGGAACTGAGGGAATGTTTGTTTCACTCCATGCAATTTGGGTGCAGGCAGAGGTGATGTTACCCAGAAGCCCAATGCAGTCCTAGCTGCTGCCAGAATAATCGGATACGCTATATACAGTAGATGTGAACCAGAGATGGAATAGACAGAGCCAACCATTTGGAACAACCATGTGCCAAATAATTGTGGTAGCACAACTGTTGAGAAAAGCATGGGATCAAAATACACACTGGGTGGTATCAAAACACAGGAGGACTAAAAAAGAAGTTTAAATACTTAAAGTTTTACAAGGAATCCAGTTCCGTTTTGATTAATCATAGAATCATAGAATGGTAAGGTTGGAAGGGACCTCAAAGATCATCTAGTTCCAACCCATTTATTAAAAATAACAGTAATCTAGAATGATATTAAAATTAAATGCTTTCTCCTTTTTTCTTTCAAAGAATTTAGTTTATATATTATCCAGGAGTCAACATACTAGTCCAGAATGCATATACTTCATTATTCTTTCCCAGTCAGAAATTGAGCTGGCACTTTCTGTATTAGCTGATCTCCTATAATCTTTGTAATTATTTTCCACCAGAGTATGTTGCATTACTGATCTCCAAATACACTGCTTGCCTGCTAAGGCAACATCTTATTGCTGGTGATAACGGGAGGCTATAGAAGAGGCCAATGCAGACCTTCCCTGAGGTGCCCCATGACAGGAAAAAGGCAACACAACAAATTTTAATTAAAAATGAGGACAAACTTCTCAGCATGAAGTTGCACAAAGGCCCAGAAAGGATGAGTGTTTCCAACCTGAAGATACTCAAAATTTGCTTGGACAGAGTTCTGGCAACCTGATTTAGTCAGCCCTGCTTGAGGTAGAGACTAGATGACCTTCAGAAGTGACTTCAAATATAAATTACTCTGTGATTCTGTAATAACTGACACCATCTATCATTTAGGAAAAAAGCAGAAGGATTAGGATCATAAAGACATCTCAGATATACAGTTTCCCATACAGTTACTTGTATCATCTTCTCAAGAGTTAATGAAGTTTTCATATAGACATTCAAACCTTCTTTTTTTGCTATATCCCACCATTTATACAGCAGCCTATATGGTAACCTCCTTTCCTCAGGTTAGAAGGCACAGGCAAGATGATGCACTAGAGGTTTCTGTCACAGCACATAAACACCTAAGACAGTGAGCTAGAAAAGCAAGGAAAAATATCCAAGATAATGGCAGTGCATTTGTACAATGTGTTATGCATCTGAGAGCAGACACTCTTACCTAGTCCCACTGAAAATCACAGAATCATAGAATGGTAAGGTTAGAAGGGACCTCAAAGATCATCTAGTTCCAACCCCCTGCCATAGGCAGGGACACCTCCCACTAGCACAGGTCACTCAAGCCCTCCTCCAACCTGGCCTTGAACACCCCCAGAGAGGGAGCAGCCACAACCTCCCTGGGCAACCTGTGCCAGTGTCTCACCACCCTCACTGCAAACAACTTCCTCCTAACATCCAGTTTCAATCTCCCTTCTGACACTTTAAACCCATTGCCCCTTGTCCTGTCACTGAAAGACCTTGTCAGAAGTCCATCCCCAGCCTTCCTGTAGGCCCCCTTCAGATACTGGAAGGTTACTCTAAGGTGTCCTGGAAGCCTTCTCTTCTCCAGGCTGCAGAGCCCCAACTCTCTCAGGCTGTCCTCATAGCAGAGCTGCTGCAGCCCTCTGAGCATCTCCGTGGTCTCCTCTGGACCCACTCCAACACTTCGATGTCCTTCCTGTGCTGGGGGCTCCAGATCTGCACACAGGACTCCAGGTGGGGTCTGATGAGAGCAAAGAAGCAGAATCCCCTCCCTCTCCCTGCTGGCCACACTGCTCTTGCTGCAGCCCAGCACTCGCTTGCTGTCTGGGCTGCACTCACACTGCAGGCTCATGTTGAGCTTTTCATCACCCCAGACCCCCAGGGCCTTTTCCTCAGGGCTGCTCTCCAGCCATTCCCCCCCCAGCCTGGAGTTGTGCTTGGGAATGAGATCTTGTAGTTCAGGGAAAACTGCTGCAACTTGTTAGGATTAGAAACTCAGATGAACTAAACCAATTTTTCCCCTCAGTCTTCTATCAGTGCAAACTCCAGTGATTGTGCTGCTGCTGCTGTTGTTGAAACAAAGAGATCTCAGGAACACAAGAACACTGTGGGGGTGGATACAGAGAAAGTGGCAACCACAGACACAACTTCAAGCAAGCAGGTTCAAACTTTAATGACCTGTGTAGGAAGATAAATGAGACTTCAAGAAAGAAACCAGCACTGTTAGCATGAGGATGTTGTTAGGTGTGGAAGGCAAGCACTCTCGGTGCTGACGAATTGGGAGCTGACAAAGAACTACATCTCATAATGATACATCTTATAATGATAAAGCCATGATCTATTTTTTTTTTCTGCAAGTTTTTTTCCCCTTTCATCTCATCTGTTTGAATGAATCCTTAACGAATATCATGCACTGTTTGAAATTAGACAGAAAAAACAACAGGCACACTGTTGCCACTTATCAATCACATTACTTTATCTCTCAATTATCCTTAATTTAATAATTGCATTATTTTCATTTCTGTTTTAAGTTTAAGGGCCTGTATTTCAAATGTGTATTTTTGCAGGTGGTTTAAGTTACCAGCAATTTTCAGTAAGACCCATATTCCCTTTTTTTTTTTTTTTTTTTTTCCTGAAAGCTCTTCTCTCTACCATTATTTTGGTTAATCATCAGCCTTCCTGAAAATATTAATCATTATGTCTACTACACTTTTAGGAAAGCCTGCTTCAAGTTTCTTCAAATTGCTTCTCTGTTTATTTTAGCCACAGTCTGAATAAAATTATTTGAATAAACAGGTCTGAAGTATATCCTGAATGGTACAGTTGGGATATGAAACTGAAATCCAACATATTTCCTGGTATTATAGCAATAATATTTAGTAGAAAGAAAGAATTGTATTAAATTATAAGTGCATGTGGAAAGGAATTCTATACAGATAGCTATATTTTCCAGAGCAAAATGCATTTTATTATATGTACTAGCGGGAGGTGTCCCTGTCTATGGCAGGGGCTTGGAACTAGATGATCTTTGAGGTCCCTTCCAACCTTATCATTCTATGATTCTATGATTCTATACTTTTGTTTCTTATAAAGAAGACCATGAGTCTAATCTGTTAGGAAGTATTAGACTTTTGCCCGGGAATTTTTTTTACCCATCATATACTCCCTCATTTGTGTATCATTTAGAAATAGTCAGCTGAAAATATGGACTTAATTACACCACGATGTGAAATTTGGTGACATCTACGCAGGAGAAGAAACAAGGTTCAGATTATAGAATATCTAGTCTTAAAAACCTAATGTCAAACCCAATCTAAATCACAGAATCATTAAGGTTGGAAAAACCTGGAAGATCATCAAGTCTAAATGATAACACTACCGTGATTACCAAACTATGTTCTGAAGTGCCACATTTGCATGTTGGTTTTTAACACCTCCAGGGATGTTGCTGACTCCACCACTTCCCTGGGCAGTCAGTTCCAATGCCTGATCACTCTTTCAGTAAAGATTTTCTTTCCTAATATCCAATCTAAATCTCCCCTGACTGGCTGAACATAAGCCAGCAATATGCCCAGGTGCCCAAGTAGGCCAACAGCATCTTGGTCTGTATGAAGAACAGTGTGTCCTACAGGAGTGGGGAAGTGATTGTGCCCCTATACTTGGCACTGGTTAGGCTGCAGTTGGAGTGATGTGTTCAGGTTTGAGCACTGCAGTATAAAAGATATACTGAGGTGATGGAGTATATCCAGAGATGGATAATAAAACTGGTAAAGGGTCTGGAGACCAAGTCCTGTAAGGGGCAGTTGAGGGAACTTAGTCTGGAGAAAGGAGGCTGAGGGGAGACCTTATTGCTCTCTGCAATTACCAGAAGGGAGGTTGTAGTGAGGTGAGGATTGGAAATACCACAGTGCTTTGCAGGACATAGCACTTCAATGGCTGTACTACCTATGTCCAACTTACTCCAGTTTAGGACAGACGAGTGATTATAGCTTTGAAGCTCCAGTGTTACTAACCAGCTCATCTGCCATCATTTCTGTGCAATATGTGGCACAAATCCCTCTACATGAGCCTATCATAGATGGATGGACAGCACCTTGATGAACAAGCACTTGTGTTCCTTATGATTTCTTAGTTTAAGGCCAGCCCAACAGAATTTCTGCATTACTGATTTTAGTTTTCATTTACTCCTGTATTCAACAAAGTGTTCCGATCTAAAACTTTGTATTCTGAAGACTCACATGTATTTATATCTCCACAGGGACAGAAGGTGTTAATGAGAGCACAGTTCTAGTTCCAGAAGCTCACAAGACTTAACGTAATTATTTTGGTGGTTCAGGGAACACACAAGGAACACACAAGGACATTCCGAGATATCGTTAGATTAATATGACTTGGCATAGAAAGTGCTTTGACTGCTGGCTTGGGTTTGTGCAAGTGGTTCAGCCTGCTCTGTACAACAGGCTGGGTGGTGAATGGCTGGAGAGGAGCCCTGAGGAAAAGGACCTGGGGGTCTGGAGTGATGAAAGGCTCAACATGAGCCTGCAGTGTGAGTGCAGCCCAGACAGCAACCGAGTGCTGGGCTGCAGCAAGAGAAGTGTGGCCAGCAGGGCAAGGGAGGGGATTCTGCCCCTTTATTCTGTGCTCGTTAGATCTCTTCTGGAATACTNGCCCTGTACTAGTGGGAGGTGTCCCTGCCTATGGCAGGGGGCTGGAACTAGATGATCCTTGAGGTCCCTTCCAACCTTACCATTCTATGATTCTATGAACTGGATAGAGCTGTGGCAATGGTACTCACACTGATTATTAGGCATTAGCTGTTGCCCATAATTAAAAAACAACTGGCTTGATATGTGTCTCATAAAGTAACGGCTACAAAAGTGCTGCCACTGACAGCTCACAAACAGTGTATGCTATTTCCGTTTTTTACAGGTTTAGAAAAGGACTGGTTAGCTAAACAAAAAATGGTGTAAAAAATAGGTCAATATATTCTGAAGAGCAATGGCATAACACCAGTTTAGTTGAATTACAGAATAGCTTCATTTTGCCTATTGAGTGCTATTGATTTTTTGGCATGGAAGAAGAAAAAAAAGAAAGGACAGATGGTCAAAGAAATAAATTAAGCTGCTGGTGATGGAATACAATATCACACTGAATTCTAAAGAATGGTGAACAGAAATCCCTTTAAGCAGGCACCTACACTCGGTATTAAGAGGTTCATACCATTGAAGTCCATATCTGATTATTTTGGCTTATTGTCTAGTTATTAGAGATTTTATTTTTAACATAAGCTTCGATATGAATTCAAACCAGAATTCAAGACAATGTAGAAGAGATTCACTTTGTTTAACCACAAGCCAGAGTAATGCTCTAAAATGCATAATATTGTAAAACTAATCAAACCAAAAGAAAAAAATGTTAAAGTTTCCTTCTCAAGTGTTTACTCCTTCATCACAGAGGAAGAATGATTTGAAGAATCATGTGTATGGTCAAAGCCTTGACTACATTTTCCAACTCTTCCAGTTACAATGAAAAGTATTCTCTCTCGTTTTACAGATCTTGCTTTGTTTATGCATGTAAAGAGCAATAAATTGTTACTGTTAAAGATCAATGCATTTAAGGAAAAAAAATGCTGACATGAGTGGCATAAAAAAACTGTTGTGCAAGGTGACCCTCTGTTCAGAAGCAAAATGACAAAGCCTAATTCTGTCCTGCTAATAGGGCAACTTTTCAAGAATTTTCAGTTTGACTCTGCAGTGATAACACTCTGCTTGTTTAATGTGACCTTATCAACATTTGGGTCACAGGCACATTATCAAATATGGTGGAGAGGTTTATTTTTCACATTCTGAAGATTATTTTGCCTCGTAGTGCTCTCATCTTTCTGTAAATTAATGTTCCCCCAAGCCACAACATCATGTGATAAGCAGAAGTCTAATATCAGTGTAATTGCCTCAGGAGAATTATGGCTCTGTCCTAAGTTATTGGAGATAAATCCCCTTTAGTGTCCATGGCTATCTTCCATTATTAATAATATCAATATTTTTCATTCTTTAGCTGCCAGACATGGTTTAAAGATGACTTGGTAGTACTATTTCCATTCAGGAGTTGAAGTATGAACAGGTTTAACTTGGTTTTGAAGGTACAAATCATGTCTGGGGATTATGCTCCTCTTACTGAAAACTTATCTGAAGCCTTACACTCAATTTCTGTGATACTGCAGCTTTAGACTCTATGGAAAAGTCAGGTTGTCAAGCCCATACACTCCTTTTGCACTTGCTTTTAGTAGAGATATGGAGCAGAAATTTTCATCAGAGTCTGAATTTACTTTATTATTGATTTTTAAAGTGTGGGCTCTGCAGCCTGGAGAAGAGAAGGCTTCCAGGAGACCTTAGAGTAGCCTTCCAGTATCTGAAGGGGGCCTATAGGAAAGCTGAGGAGGGACTATTGACAAGGTCTTGCAATGACAGGACAAGGGGCAATGGGTTTAAAGTGGCAGAGGGGAGATTGAAACTGGATGTTAGGAGGAAGTTGTTTGCAGTGAGGGTGGTGAGACACTGGCACAGGCTGCCCAGGGAGGTTGTGGAGCACAGAATCATCCAATGCGATGGTGAGATCACAGTGGGCGATTCTGTTCCCCACAACCTCCCTGGAGGTGTTCAAGGCCAGGTTGGATGAGGCCTTGAGTGCCCTGTACTAGTGGGAGGTGTCCCTGCCTATGGCAGGGGGTTGGAACTAGATGATCTTTGAGGTCACTTCCAACCTTACCATTCTATGATTCTATGAATACATACATTGGAATATACACTTGCATATATACACTAGAAAGTACAAAGACTGCCTTGAGATCTGATTAAAAGTGATCTATGAACTATGAACATGATTTTAAAAATGTATAGTGTGGAACAGAGATGAGAAGAACACAACTTTTGAAGGATGAATGAGTAGCATTATTCTGATTTGGCTTGTCTCTCTTAAAAGACAGTACTTTCAAAGGGGTTAAACATCCAACACTTCTGCTGACTTTGAAAAAAATGAGGTTCAGAGCTGTGTTAGAAATATCAAAGGGTATAGATAAAACTGAATGTAATTTGGAATCAGTCAGTCAAAAAAAAATCTAGAAATTAATTATCACTTTGTCTTGGTTTTGCTTAGAAGAACTGGAAAAAGAGCTGTAGAGGAAAAATGTCAGAAAACAAACCCTAGCAATACTTGGCAAGAAATTGAGCATGTTCACTTCTAAAGAAACATGGTAACTTCTCATCTGCTTCCAACACAGGTTGGATTGTGTTGGTGGTAGGGAGAATATAAAAAAGGAAGAACTGGTATAGACACACTCTGAAACACAATTGTGCAAGATTCAGCTCTTGTTCCTCTTTGAAATGCCTTTGTAATCTGTTGCAAGGCTTGAAATGATTCAGAGTTGGTTTATATCCTTTCTTTTGGTTAGATCCAGAGTCATCATTGATTTGCAAAAGCCCATTATATTGATACTCTCTTATGATGACAAGATAAAATTTTAAGATCTTATTTAATGAAAAGAAGACAGAAATTCTCACTGTTTATCTTCCTTCTTTGTATCTCAACTGCTTTTTCTCAGCTGCCAGTTGCAGTGGCGTCTGCTGAAGCTCCTTAATTTTGCTGCTCAAAAATAAAGTCAGTTTTGGTTTATGTTTTTGGGATTTTTTTTTTTTTTCATTCCAACCCAAAACCCAGATAATACAGGACTAATGTGGTTGTGTCCTTTCCCCATGTCTCCCAAAAAAGGCCAAAGTACAACCTTGGCATAAACATTTATCCTACAATGTCTCAATTCCCTGCCTAGCTAGTCATTACATGGACTATCAGGTTTTCCACACAGAAACACTGTTTTGCTCTGTCCAGTGACATCTTTGCTTCATTGAGACTGTCACAAAAATAACAGCCAAAAAGTGTGACAGTGAATTGAAAAATGATGAAATAAAAAAATAAAAACTAATATAATCTCTATAGCTATAACAAAGACTCAGAGTATTGTCTTCCCTGAAGTCGATACATTTTCTCCTCACACTAATCTACTTCTGCTTATAATGTTCTCTGGTTTGTGCTGGAGAGGTCTCCAAACTATTGCCTTGGCAACCAAAAAAAACATTAATCCATGTGAGATTTTCCTCTTGAAATCCCTTCTATATTGGAAACGTTATGTAGGAGGTAAATTTCTCTGGAACTGGAAACGCTGTGCTTATGATTTGATTCACTTTCTTTTTTTTTCTGGATTTTGCAACAAAACACAGTCCTGAATATTTCTTGTGTGAGAACAAACTCACTATCACTCTGACGGAATTGACTCCAGTGGGCACGCCTGGATTGTCCATTTATCTGTCCCAGGAGACTTGCAGAACACCGAGTAATCTAACAAAAGACACAACAGAGCTTGTGTCAAGGCCTGAAGCAGTTTGCGTAACACCAGCTCCTATGCTTCCTAGCAGCAAGTGACAGAACAAGACGAAACAGCCTCAAGTTACACTAGGGGAAGTTTAGATCAGATACTAGAAAAAAGTTCTTTACCAAAAGGGTGATGAGGATTTAAAATTGGTTGCCCAGGAAGACAGTGGAGTCACAGTCCCTGGAGGTGTTTTAAAAAACATGCAAACACAGCACTTCACAAAGTGGGTTAATGGCAGTGGTAGTGTTACATCAGCGGTTGATCTTAGAGGTCTTCTCCAGCCAGAATAATTTTATGATTCTATGATTTTGCATTCTTAATTCTCAGCTATCACATATACTAAATAGATCAGTTTCAAGGGAGCAAATCGAGGGTTGCATTTAGGTGCATGACACACTGTGATTCTGTGATTTTGTGAGGTGGCAAATGCCTCTGCAAAAAATGCCCCATTTCTGGATGCTTAAAGCACTTTTGAGTTTGCAAAGCAAGGCCTACCATTGCTGACATATCACTTGAAAAGATTTTGTCAGAAATCTCATGTACCCTGCCCCATCGGGTAAGGCCAAATGTTGGACTTGAGCTCGGAAAGAGAACTGGCATTGTAACATCAGCTATAACCAATGACTGTGGCCTGCTTTGTAGGACATCAAAATCAATAGGAAGACTCATACTGAATTACTAGTGGTAAGTGTCCCTGCCTATGGCAGGGGGTTGGAACTAGATGATCCTTGAGGTCCCTTCCAACCTTATCATTCTATGATTCTATGATGATTTAATAGCACAGGAAGGACATGGAACTGTTGGAGAGGGTCCAGAGGAGGGCCACGAAGATGATCAGAGGGCTGCAGCAGCTCTGCTATGAGGACAGGCTGAGAGAGTTGGGGCTCTGCAGCCTGGAGAAGAGAAGGCTTCCAGGACACCTTAGAGTAGCCTTCCAATATCTGAAGGGGACCTACAGGAAGGCTGGGGAGGGACTACTGACAAGGTCTTGTAATGACAAGGGGCAATGGGTTTAAACTGGCAGAGGGGAGATTTAGACTGGATGTTAGGAGGAAGTTGTTTGCAGTGAGGCTGGTGAGACACTGGCACAGGTTGCCCAGGGAGGTTGTGGCTGCTCCCTCCCTGGGGGTGTTCAAGGCCAGGCTGGAGGAGGCCTTGAGTGACCTGTACTAGTGGGAGGTGTCCTTGCCTATGGCAGGGGGTTGGAAATAGATGATCCTTGAGGTCCCTTCCAACCTTACTATTCTATGATTCTATGATTCTCATTGCACCTCTATAGAGCAATGCCGAGGGCTTCAATTATACCCAGAACCTCATACAGACCAAGACAGCAGAAAGCAGGCACAACCAGGGGTTGGAACTAGATGATCTTTGAGGTCCCTTCCAACCTTACCATTCTATGATTCTATGATTCTGTGATGATGCAATAGACTTCTCATTGCACCTCCATAGAGCAATGCTGAGGGCTTGAATTATACCCAGAACCTCATACAGACCAAGACAGTAGCAAACAAGGGCAACCAGTTTAAAGGACCGATCACAGTCTACTGATGCCTTTCCACAAGCTTTGAACAATTGCCACAGAAGTGAGAGCAGCAATTCAAGAGGAAGATGAGAGAGGTTTAAGCATGACTATGGTGAGACCCACATCCTAAGACTGTTGTACAATGCACACTTGGAAGTTGAGTTACGTGGGGTATATTTTATCTGTAAGTGCAAAAACTTTGGCGCATTTGCCAGTGTGAAGTGACACATTGCTTGGGTCTCCAAAGACATGATGTGGACCACAATCTGTTATTTCAAAATGACACACAGGTTGTCACTCATTACCGCTCTAATAATCTGTATTTGAATGAATCAGCAATGGCAATGTGTACTTACATCACAGAACGAGTAACTTCAGCAAAAGAGAAACTCTGGTTTGGTATTCCTTGTGGAAAATAAAGGAAACCATTTGTAAATAAGCACCATTGTTCTAAGACTTACCCCCTCAAGAAAGGTTAAAGCCCTCAGAATGAGTAGATGGTTTCCTTAACATTCAAATACAACACAGGATTAACTTTTCAGAAATGTTTTCTATGCCTAGTAACCCTCATAAATTCATCTATGCCAGAGTCTAGGGGACTGCACAGCTTGTTTTAGAAAACAGTCATTCTTCTTGTGTGACACTTGGAAGTCCCTTGATAATCTCTAGCATTCCAGTTGACTGATATAGCAATCTACACCTGAAACCACAGATCAAAAAAGGAAAAAACTGGAAAAAAAAAAAAAAAAAAAAAAAAAAAGAAAAAAAAAAAAAAAAAAAGAAAAAAAGAGGAAAAAAAGGAAAAAGGAAAAAAAAAAAAGAGCAGAATGCAGTTTCATCACCAATCAGAATGAAAATCAAACTCCTGCTCTTCCTACAATAATGTGAAACAAGCCTGTCTTTTCATAGTGAAATGAATGTATGTAACAAATTGGAGTAATTTTGCATCCTTTAAACCTAACCGACTAACATAAAGGTGAGATGTAAAGGAGAAGCTTTGAAAATAAAAACTGTCAGCTTTTGAATTTTATATGTGGTGGAAAAAATCACTTGAAGACTCTTTAAGATCAAAAAGAAATAATCAATGACCTTTTCAACTACAAAAAATATCTTTTGTTTACCCTCTCTAAAAAGAACAGGCATGTAAAAACAGATGCAGAAGTAATGCAGTGAGAAAGGTATCTTCAAGTGACTAAATTTCTTGGGTTTATGAAATTAAGTCAGATATGCTATTAAGGAAGTGGGTGTTTGGGTTTTTTTGGCTTTTTGTTTTTTCTTCTTCTTCTTGGTATGAAAGGCTGAGGGAGTTCTTGGAGAAAAGCTCGAAGAGGAGACTGAGGGGGTGACCTCATTAATGTTCATAAAGATGTGAAGGGTGAGCGTCAGGAGGATAGTGCCAGGCTCTTCCCTGTGATGCCCAATGACAGGACCAGGGGTGATGGGTGCAAGCTGGAGCACAGGAGGTTACAGGTGAATATAAGGCAAAACAATTTCACTGTGAGGGTGACAAAACATTGGAACAGGCTGCCCACAGAGGTTGTGAGCTCTCCTTCTCTGGAGACACTCAAAACCTGCACGGATGTGTTCCTACATGATCTGCTCTGGCAGAGGGTTGGACTGGATGATCTTTCAAGGTCCCTTCCAGCCTCTAATGTTCTGTGATTCTGCAATTATTATTTGCTTTCTTACCAGAAAGCAGGAGTAAGGCTTTTTTTTTTTTCTTTTTCTTGGTACTTAGCTGTTTGAGCCTTGAACTAAATGCTCCTGTTATTTATCAGTTGTACTGCTTGTTCTAAATACTACGGATAGAATCTCATTGCGTAAAAATATAATCCTTGGCTTCGAAAAACATGCAATGGCAATGGAAATTAAAGCAACTGTGCACAAAAAGTCACTGCAGATTGGAAGCTGAGACACAGAGATACCTGATGTCACACAGAAAGCTTACACAAGGTCCTGGAATTGAAGATCATCTATCACTTCAGAGTTCTACCCACAAGATCAATCTTCCTGCCATTATTAGCATCCTCAAAACATGAAGCTACCAATTCATAGCTCTACCCACAAGACCAATGTTCCTAACATTATTAGCATCCTCAAAGCATGAAGCTACCAATTCATAGCTCTACCCACAAGACCAATGTTCCTAACATTATTAGCATCCTCAAAGCATGAAGCTACCAATTCATAGCTCTACCCACAAGACTAATGTTCCTAATATTATTAGCATCCTCAAAGCATGAAGGCAAACACATATTTTGGCTTATCAATATCTTAGATGTTTTATTCTTTTAAAAATCTGTCAGGGAAATTACAATTAATAATAACATTTTTAAAAAATAATTTATTAAATCCTATTTAATAATCAGACAAATTTTCAATGATTTTTTTTTCTGCAACAAATGTTGAACACTTTGGTTTGATGTTAACACATGTGTGCGTGTCAAGATGGTTTGGAGCTTCACAACTCACATAGGAACTTTAAGAAGAACTGCTTTTCTAGGACAACATAGTTGCATAGCAGGAATGAATAAAGCTGAGAAAATCAAGGATTTTTTTTTTCTCTTTTTTTCTCAAGGGACATTACAATATTCCAACATCTGTTTTAGAAATAAGACAAATAGTCAAAATGTGGAACTTTTCACAGAGTGACATGTTAGGAAAATATGAAATCCAGGAACTAATTAATTGGGTTCTTTTAAAAAACCTTTTTATCTATTTTTGTTCTTGTTTGAGTGTCCAGCATTCTTAGGCTTTAATAGAGGAAAAGGTGCTGACAGCCCAGATATGGCCATGCCATATCCCCAAATCAAGAAACTGGAAATGTGTTTAGAATCATAGAATGGTAAGGCTGGAAAGGACATCAAAGATGCCATAGGCAGGGACACCTCCCACTAGAACAGGTCACTCAAGGCCTCATCCAACCTGGCTTTGAACACCTCTGAATGTGTTCTGTCTTGCATGCCATCATCTGACACTGAACTGCACATTATGCAAAAAATAAAGATGCCTCATCCCCAATTCAGGTCTATTGGCCAGGATTTGAGACTGGGCTATACATTTTACGCTGTCCTGCTATGACATAACTCTTATGTAGATTTCTGAGGCACTTTCGGGGAGCTATAGTTCTGTGCAAGAAAGAAAAGGGTAAAAAGCAGAAAGGGTAAAAAACAGTAAAGCTGCAGACAGCTCTTATAAACCTTCCTGTTATGCTCCACGCAGAGAGGTTAATGTCAAACGAATATATTAATGTGGGCCTCAGATCACCACAACGATCCAAAATAATGTTTTCAATTGGATAGTACTGGTGGAAAATTTTGATTAAATGGAAATTTCCTTTTTCATTGACAATTCATTTTGATGGAAAATGCCTCCTTAATCCTTGTAATACACTACCAGACAGTCTCGTAAGGCAAATTCTCCTTTTATGCATGACTTGAAGAGAATGATCATCAGCCAGGTTCCTTCAGTGCTTTGCCATCACAGCTCAGTTCTAACTTGGTTGCCAAATCAAACCTGGGGTGCCAACTGTTAAGGTGAACACTGTGAACTGGTCAGTCACTTGTTTCACACATGCCACAGACCAATTCCTGTATGATAGTGCTTTTTCATTTACCACATATGCTGAACTGCATTTGACCTGGTGGTGAAAGGTTTCATTTACCATTACAGTCACTTCAGCTGTGCAGTCTCCAGTCTGTACATTGATTTATGGATGGATGGATTTGCATATGGCAAACATCCACACAGCTTTGTAAGTTTGCTTTTATGCCAATAAATGGAAAGCCAGGGCTATGATACTAGTATGAGTAATGCTTTTATTAGAAATAGCTCTGTTTGGGGGTTTTTGTTGTTGTTGGGGTTTTGTTTGGTACTTTAAAAAAATAATGCAAGTAAGGATAAAATTTCACTCCATTTCCATTTTAAGACACAGAGACACTGCTAAAAAACCCAACCTTTTACTTCTTATTATTCTTCTTTATTGCTTATATCTTTCTTATAACAATTCCCAATATGTGGGGATTGGCATCTACCTGGGGCAGGACCGAGAACAGATCCTGACAGTGACGGTGAAATTCCCAGGCTGATTTTGGAGATGGTAACATAAGAGCAAAGATTTCATGTCAGACCAAAAGTCAGCCCAATGCAGTTACTACTGACGCCCATGGGTGATTAAGGAAAGAACATGAGAACAGAAGACATAGTTCCTGAGAGCTCTTACATCAGAGCTGAAGAAAATTGTACTAGGGTTTTTTTGGAGGGGATTTTCAGTTTGGATTGGGTTTTTTTGTTCTTGGTTTGGTTTTGGTTTTGGTCTTTTGTGGGTGGGGTTGTTTTGGGGATTTTTTTTGGGTTTTTTTTTGTTTTTTCGTTGGGTTGTTTTTTGGTTTTGGTTTGTTTTTGTTTTTGTTTTTGGTTTTGTTTTTTTTTGTTGGTGGTTTTGTTTGTTTGTATTTTAACTGCATTTGATCCCCTTCATATCTGGCCAAGTTAATGGGTTACTGCAGAAGACTCATGTTTGTGTAGCTTCACTACCAACACTGTTAACACCCTCTACAAATACTTAAAAGCCAATGCCCTCACTTTCAGAATTTTTTACTGTAAGCAAGCTGTCATTCTCTCCACAATTTACATATGTATCTTCAATTAATGTTAACACAGTCTTGATGAAACATCGTGACAAATATTCATTCAATCTTCATTTCCTGGTATGAGCAAAGGAGAAAAGATCCACCTACCACCCACATTCTAGAACAGATGTAGGAATGCAAGACCTTTCATGCTTAAATCATCCACTAAGCAATGCAAACGTTTATATCCACTGAAACACAAAACACATCATTCATTATTTTGAACCTTAATTTTGAATTAGACATTTGGACTGATGAACAGCTAAAAATAACTCACAGCAGGGTGTGGCATAATTTTGCACTGTTTATGGATCTGGTCCAAGTTAGGGTGTGTAAATAGCTCTGTATCTGTATACATTATGTAGGTAAATGCATGCATGCACCTAAGGATACTTTCAGCATTCAGACAGTTTGGGAAGTTTCTTCCCTCAGCTTAGCTTCATAGAGGGATAGGCTGAGCTAACCAGACCCAAAAAATTCCATTTGGAAGAGTAGTCAGATGGGTGAGAGCTTCTGGTCTCAGTAGGACAAAGCAAGGGAAGGAAATCTCCAAGTTCCACTTACAACTTCATACACTCTGCCACTGGCTGGCAGTTTAGTATAGCTGTCTGATGTCAGTGAATTCGTAAGTTACCACTTGAACAGCCTCAGAGACTTCCTTAAAGTGGCCTTCCTTATGTATGAATCTATTGTGTATATATTAACATATAATAC
This sequence comes from Ramphastos sulfuratus, assembly GCA_013399055.1. NCBI lineage: Eukaryota > Metazoa > Chordata > Aves > Piciformes > Ramphastidae > Ramphastos > Ramphastos sulfuratus. The sequence continues at coordinate 63,034 of WBNM01014596.1, read as the reverse complement.
AATTTCTACCTTTCAACATCATCCTTGTCCAACACAACAGAAGTGGTAGGATGTATGGATGTATCTGTTCAAGACATCGCAGATTTGTTTACTCGTGAGTTACTCTGTGGGTTGTTTTCTGATTGCTTTCATAGTTAAAGTAACATCTCCAACTCACTGCATTGATGCCCTTTATAACCTATAGGATGGCTTCACAGCCAACTGTTCCAGAAATCAGAAGTAGTGGAAATGTGTTTTCTATTGGATTTTATGCCAGAAATGGTTTCCACCTCTATTTTTTAATAGAAAACATTCTTTTTGCTTCCTTCTTTAAACGTATACCCATCATAAACTATGAAAAAATTTATTGCCGCGCTGCCTTCTACTGCATTTGAGACTCTGCATTTTCTTAACACCTGACATAGGCCATAATAAATTTTAGGATAAAAGAAGTGTCTGCACAAGTGGCTACATCTGAGCGTCTGCAATTTGAGATTCCTCTTGCTGTTTTGCAAAGAGCACTGAGAGCCCATTGACAAGATGTCTGGGGTGAGGGAGCACATGGCCCCGTGCTCGCTGTCCCACTTTGTCAGACTGATGTTTGAAAAGGAGCAGGGATTATTTACTCTCCTGCTAGCACTGGCAGCTATTTGGAGTGGCAGGAAAGCAGTTCTTGAATCTCCTGTTGTGGGAAGATCTCCTGGGCCTTCCCCAACAAACTCCTGTGAGAAGCAGGCAGTAGCAACTTTAACTCAAAGTGCCTGGAGCCATAGCTACAGTAAGTAAGTAATGCTCCAGTAAGGGATAAAAGTTTCCACAATGCAGTGCCCTTTTTAAATGGATGAAGAAAGAGTTACTGGAACAGGATGACTACTCTGGAAATCCTTCTCCAGCACTGCAGTATTACTTATCTAAAGTTACTGCACTTCAACCAGTGGAATTGCTTCGAGCCTGGTTTGTGTCTAATATGCGCTCTGTGTTACATTCACACCGATGGGTATCTGCAGAGAAGGTTTTAACAGAAGGGCCCATTAACAGGCAAAATGGGAGAGGACTTGGATAAGCTATGGGATTCCTTTGTTCAAAACCTCATTTTAAATTTGTATGGGCATTCAAAATATCTGAGCGGACTTTATATTGATACACAAAAGGGCTCAAAGATCAACCAGAGTGATTGAAGGTCTGTCATAATTAGTTCAGTTGATACTGTATCCTACTTCATGAGAGGATGCAAGAAGCCCCTGCGAATGAGTCCTCTTGTGGAAGAACACAGTGGAGCCAATGGATAAGTAGGATCAAGAGGAATTGCTACTGAATAAAAAAATTTTGGGGGGAACAGAACAATATTTTCAACAGGTTTTGCCTTCCTTCTTCTGTNCATTCTATGATTCTATGATTCCCATAAACGGGGTGGAGCTCAAAATTTTCACATGATTCTTACAATTGCTTGTTCTTGTTAGTTTGCCATTTCATAAAAGAATAAGAACCTCTATATTCTCTGAAAAGGGCACTTCAGACCATGCACACTGAAATCAATTGGGCTACTCCCAAGTAGCAGTTTGTAAGATCAGAGTGTTTTTTTTCTCTCATTTTTAATCTTCAGGTCAATACCGAGACAAAATACATTTCATTACAGGAATATTAGTGTGATTGAGCAAATCCCAGAGCCTTTGAGTAACTGTCCTTCAAAAATTCAGTGAACGAAGTGGCATTTAACTTTGCCTCCATGAGTTATTTCAGCACAATGTAACCACATCAAATCAGAATGTAGAATTTTTTTTTTTTTTGAGAAGGAAAATGTGTTGTGTCCATGAGCACAGGGGTGACACTATTTACTGAGTTATGGAGATTGAAGGAAATACATCATGGTATGTCAAGGCAAGTAGATAGAAACTACAAAACAATGTCACAGGAAATTATATTGGTAAACTACAGCAACAGTCCCATGTTATCTCATGATTAAGCAGTAAGTAGATAATCCACATCACCACTGGAGGTGAACTTTACTTTGGAAATATTTTCTACTACTTGTGCTTGTCTAATCACAGTTTTTGGAGCTGTTTCAGGCATAAATGGCTTAGTAAATCTTTCTCTCTCCACATATACACATGCCAGTTCTATCTAAGCAGACACGAGGTACAATAAAACATGTAGAAAATTGTCTGGCTCAGGGCCTGTTAAGATTTTTATCCTACTTCATGTTCCTCATTTTCCTACTGCTTTCATTTTTTCACCTCTGTGCACGCATGAAGAACTCTATCTTCACGGACACATTAAGTTTTACACTAAAACATTCACTCATTCTACCCAACTCAGCACATGCTGAACTACAACAGCAATGCCCAAGAGCGAAATGGTGAGCAGTTTGCAAGCAAGATTAAACTAATGATTATTTTGGGTGCCTCCTGGGTCAGATACTGACATAATTCAGAATAATACTCAAATTCTTTACATCTCTTTCACCCCTATCACACTTGTCTGCCAGGTCTTCAGTGACAGTCTGCATCCACTTGCTGCTTAGATCTCCCTCCCTGGAGGTGTTGAAGGCCAGGTTGGAGGAGGCCTTGAGTGACCTGTACTAGTGGGAGGTGTCCCTGCCTATGGCAGGGGGTTGGAACTGGATGATCTTTGAGGTCTCTTCCAATCTTACTATTCAATGATTCTATGATCTCATGTGTTTTCTTCCTTCTTTTTTTTTTTTTTTATTTGTCAGTGGGGAAGGAACTTCTCTCTTCTGAAAAGCTAAAAGAAGTAGAAAACAGTAGTGGGAGACGTGATGCTGCTTTTTGAGATTCATTTTTACTCTGAGTGATCATTATTACAGCACTCATTTAAGGCATGGGAGTTTCAATACCTGTGAATAGGTTAAAGTTTTATGGTGCTGTTTTGCACAACACTTTGAAATGCAATGATCTTTGCCAGGAGCTAGCTAGAGAATTATTTACATATCTCCCTTCCTACCTCAGCTGACCATTCACATGCAAATAGGAGCTGTGACAGCTCCTTCACACATTTATGAAACCAAACGATCTGTTCATTTTTCAGCTCAGAATGAAAAGTCTGACAGTGCCCTGTCAGACTCTACATTAGCTCCTTTCTTTGCAACACCGAATGAAAAAAAAAATAGTAAAATAAAAGACAATAAATAAAATAAAATGCAACTTTCTTGGATTGGAATTTTTTTGGGGAGCACAGTGAATGCATTTTGGTGTTCATACATAGGATATATCAGAAAACAGCTGGAAGACAGCAGTTTTACAGACTATTTGAAAGGCAGCACTGACTTAAACCCTTGGGGTTTTTCCTGCTTTGGTCACTCAGAACACCTGAAAACAACTCAGACCCTTAAGACTCTTGACATTTAGACTAAGTTCAAATCACCACACGATGGGCACACCATGACATCAGAAGAGGAAAATTAATAGCAGAAACTTAAGCTGGCCCTGTCTGTTAAACCCTATGTTTGACTTGTATTATTGAACACTTGCCCATAGGATGTACTCACTCTTAAGGGGGTCCCAGAACAATTCACCTCTACACAGAACGAGTTCACAGTCTGGCACTGCACATGCAAGCAAATACCTCATAAACCCTGGTGTCCAAGAGATCTGGGTGAGTGGTTCAGTGAGGACAGCATTGTGCTTTCATGGTGATTATCAAAAATTGTTACTATTCTACCTACCTGCCAGTTCCTATTTTAAAGGAAAACTTCAGACCTAAAGTCTACTTTTCTAGTGTAGTTTCAGTGTCTTATAACCAGAAACAAGTGCACATTTCCTAGTCTAAAAAGCTGTATTTCACCTCTTGTCATGTCATTTACATACACTGATTGCTTCCATATGTCTGGCATAAGGTAAAATAGTTTCTATGCATAGTAATGGGGGTCAACCTACAGTGAAGCAAAACTCAATGTTTGTCATATTCCTACATTCTGGTAGAAAAAGTTTTTAAGAGAATGGCAGTTATGAGAAATTATCTAAAAGAAACCCAAAACAGCACTATTTATAGTGTCTTCTATGGAAATGGTGCTAAAAAAATAGAAGTTGTGTTAGTCTTGTCCTCAGTCCCTTTGGTGAAATGTCAATTTAGCAGTATCAGTGATTTAAGCATGCACCCACTGCAGTCACTGCCATTCAGTGAAGTTACACTCAATTTACTCTAGAATAATTGATAATAGCTTAAAAATTTCTAATTTAATAATGTGCTAATAATACACAGGAGACTTGACACTGCTCTCTTTAAAGGCAAATTAAAAAGTTCCTTTGCTCCAGTAAACAGAACTTTTTATGTTGGTCTCTGTTGGTCTGTTTGCCATCTTCAAAACCATGACTTAGTTCTCCTAGCACCAGCAAACATGTCAGAAAATTAAGCAGAACGTGGTCAAGCAAGATACCATAGTCTGACAAGTCAAACTACAAACTTGTGCCTGAAGTTAAGGTACACCAAAACCATACAAAATCTTATATTTGCTCTGCATTTCTTAATTAGACTGTTATTCAAAACAACTGCGCCATGTAAGTGGCATGAGGAAGTTCAAAGGCAAACAATAAAATTCCTTGAGTAAATTCAGTGAAAGGAATATTTCAATGTTGCATTGAAGGTGTGTGGAATATATGAACAACCACTTTTGTTTTCACATAGACCAAGCTAATGAATGAAACAGGTGCTTTCTTATTTATTTTAGGAATGAGGACGTGAATTGTACAGAGATGCAGAATTCCACTTCTCAATTTATTAGAGCAGTTAATCCTCATTATTAGGTTCGAAGCAGAGCTGTCAAGTAACAGTGTTCCATTGAGTGAGTCACAAATGATAGGCAATTATAACTGAATTAACTGATTACTGAATATTTCCCCAAGTGGCTGCCCTGATCCTGGAGAAGGCAAAGAAGCATTTTGGGTATGGGAAGCCCTGTGTGCAGGAAGAAATAGAAAATTTCTGTCCAAAATCTGTTAGGGAAGGAAACATGTATACATGTTGGGGCAGAGGAGTATGGAACACCAGTGACCTGGTAAGGTATCTGAAAACTGGTAGAAGGGGGAGGAAGTGCCCAGAGTGAAGTTTTTTATTTTCTCTGATAACCATAAGAAAAAAAAAATATCTTTTTTAACTTGCTCTTAATTTTAAAATGTGATCATCAGCTATGACGGAGAACAAGAGAAGACTAACTTAAACTCTGAGAAATAGGCCAGGATCTTGAAAGCACTTGCATACCTTTGGTAGCCAGTACTGCTGCATACCTTTGGTAGCCAGTACTGCAAAGACTAAAAGCAAAGGCTCTTCTTCTCTAGAGCCATCTGTAATCACCTTCACAATGTATTAAGTGTGAAAAGGAGGCAAGTACTCTGAAAAACATTGTGAAAGGTTCCTGTATAGAAGCCCCTGTAATATCTAAATTGAATTAAATTAGATATGCTTTCTGGATAAAAGGCATGTGTTTCATGTCACAGGCATATACAGCTGTGACTATAATTACTACATTCACTTTAAAGTACCTGTAAAGCCTTTGCAAGTTGATCAAGTTATAACTGAACTTTGAATATATACATTAATGGGATTATTCTGAGAGAGGGATACAGCTCTGAATAAGCATAGCAAGTCTCTGACCTTGAGCCATTTGTTACGAGATCACTTAAAACCATTTTACAGGTGAAGAAGCTGACACAGAAGACATAAAGAATTAATAAGATTTCACACCTGTGGTACCTTCTTTGATTCCTCATTAGAGTACAGACTTTCTGTGTACCATCAGTTGTGGTGCTGGGTTTCTGTTAACTTTCAACCTCCATTTGTAGGTGAGGGTTAAAAAAACTTTCCTAAGCTGCATGACTGCAGTCTAGTAAAGAGTGTGAGTTCCAGTGGGTTTTAAAAGAATGATATCATAGAATCATAGAATGGTAAGGTTGGAAGGGACATCAAAGATCATTTAGTTCCAACCCCCTGCCATAGGCAGGGACACCTCCCACTAGTACAGGTCACTCAAGGTCTTGTCCAACCTGGCCTTGAACCCCTCCAGGGAGCAGCCACAACCTCCCTGGGCAACCTGTGCCAGTGTCTCACCACCCTCACTGTAAAGAACTTCAGACATAAAACTGTAAAAGGATGCCAGAAAAGGAAGCAGAATACCCAGCAGATCACAGTTCCATTACAGATGGGAGACAAAAATCTGAAAAAGTAGAAAATTTAAAATGTATGTTAAACTTGATCTCAGTAAACTAGGCTGCAGAGAAACCCAAAAGTTTCAACATTTATTTTGTAATGCCCCTTTAGAAAGAGCTATAAAAGAATTTTCTTTCAAATTCAACAAATTACTAAATCTTCTCACTTGAGAGCTTGTTTGTCTGTTTGCTACAGGTCAGTTTTTTACAGCTAGAGTACAAATGACTAAGGATACATATTTAGAACAATGGGCAGAGCTTTACCATAGCACTAACTGCAGAGCTGACATCCTGCAAATACCTTCAGGACATTTCAGAGAAGCGCCAGCGACAGATCTTTGCAAATATTATCATATCCTCCTGTACATCTGAATACACAATTGGCCTTGGTGGATGGTCTCTGACACAACTTGGAAGAGCAGCAATTTAGAAATAAAGCCATTTCCTAGCTGTGTAATTTGCAGTTAGCTGTTGTTCTTGAGGCACATCAGAGCAAGAAGTTCTGATACAGACATTCAACTGCTGTAGGAGAAGGGGAATATGAGGGAAAAAAAAAGTAATCTGGAAGATAAAAGTGTTCTCTCTGAGATCCCCAGACATTTCTGCTGTCCCTCCTACCACTGGACAGGAACTAACATTTAACACAAAGGCCTACCAGATGGAAACCTTGTATAGGACCCTTAAGAAAACTTCACCGTATGCCTTGGTCAGGCATAAGCTCCATTTCTAGCAAGGGACAGCTACTGCCATTCCAGCATCAGCAGGTGATGAAAGCTGTACCCTGCACCGACTGCAGCTCTTTCGGATGCTTGTGAGCTGTATTTATCATTTGTTGCCTCCAGAAAAGGCCACCAACCCCTCCCCCTTGGAAGGCAGCTCTAAATCCTTTAAATTATCTCACAGAGCTTTTTTGTGTCCTTTTCTCACACAAGGCAGGAATTTCAAAGGGAGCCAAGAGGGGCCGTCAGAACCAACGTGAGTTTTGCTTCATTAGAGTGGAGAGTAAAGGAGAGCTTGCTTTTCTCCTCCTTCCACAAGTTAGATGAAAGCAAGTAACTACTTCATTCCTCAGATTGTTTCCTGCAAAATCCAGCTTTGCACAAAACCATTTATATGAGATGAGAATTGTATTTGGCTGCTCATTTCTAAAGTTTCCGCAACATCCATCTCGAGAGATAAGTAGGCTGCCCAACAAATGTCAATTTTAAAACATCAGAAGAATGGCAAAAGCTTCAGACTTCACTGTGTTTGGCTAGCAAACAATAAAGGATGAAAATTCAATGTGACACAACTAGACTAGGGCTCACACACTTCAGGGACTGATGTTTACAGGGAACTTGTAATCCCCAAAGTGAGAAAATAATTCCTTGATCTGTTTAGGATTTTTAGAAAGTAATCTAAGTTCAGGTTTGTCCTGCTCTTATTATTGAAATAGTTTCACTAAAAAGAGGAGAATCAGGGTCAAAGTACCTCTGAGTTATACATCTGCCTATTTATTTTTATTTTTAAACCATGCTATATGAAACTGAATCTTGAATACATTTTTCTTTTAAAGTATAGAAATATTCAGAAAATAACAGACTTGGTCAGGGGAAAGTTTATTGAAAGCTCCAAATGATTAAGCTATTAAATTAATAAAGCTCTGCAGCCCCAGACAGTCACTTCCAGTATGTGTTACTGGATTTGAGATGGGCTTGTTAAGATGGAGAGCCATGGAAAATATGAGATATAAGTCAGGTAATTATTTTAATAATACAAAGAATGTAGTGATACTGCATGTTTCTTACTTTGTTTGATGCAAATTTACAGTCTCAGGTGACCTCAAGATCACAAACACTGAAGGGATACCTAAGTTTAATCAGTTGATTTTTTTGCACAATTTCAAACACTCATTTAAGCAGAGACAGTTTCTTAAATTAGGATGCTTTGGTTCAGAATACATCCTAAGTTCTTCCATAGCATTTAATTGGTGCCTTCTTTTCACACCTCCACAGAAAGAAAGAAGCTGAATGAATGAACAACGAGCTTAATTCCTTTTCCAGTCACAGAAGAGATGAGCACCCTTAAAGTCTCATTCAGCCTGCCTAACCCAAGATTAGCTCTCTGAAGACACTTCTCCTTACATTGGCAGTGAAAAAAGCCTAATGTGGCTGACTATGTCACTCAAAGAGAAAGAGAAAGACACCACAGAGAACCTCCTGTGGCGCAGCAGAAAGGCTACAGCCCTCTCAAGATTTCTGATGCTCTCAACAGCTGTGGCCATCCTTTTCTCCCTTGTACATTGAGGCACTATCCACTTGTTGGGGGGGGGAGGGAAATCAAACCCACCAAACCAGAAAAAGTCAAGTAAATGTACTATCATCACAGTTATTCTCACTATCCACAGCTGTTACTGGAAGACAGCAGCTAACCTATATGAAGGCTGTATGTGGGAGGACCGTGAACTTGCAGACATTCCTGAAGGGAGCTTTAATCCTGCCAGGGAAAGAATTCGCTGAATCGCCCACCAGCACCAGCACACCACCAGCAGCAACTTTCACATGTAATCTTAATTAACAGGAGCACTAGGACAAACTACAGAACTTTCATTTCAAATTTTGACATAGACCTGCCAGAGACCACCCCACACATTTGCTAAAAAATAAACGTGTGGGAGCCTGAAGACAATTTTACTCCTTTTAGTTTTCAAACAACTGGAAAATGTCACAACTATTGACACCACTTAGAAGGATTTGTTTGCTCCTCAGTCACTTAGGCACTGCCACAAGTGATGATGTGCTCTTGCTTCAGACTCAACAAGGGTCAAGTCAGAATCCAGCTGATGTAGAAAGCCTTCAAAATATTGGAGCGACTTTGTATTCCTTGTACTTCTACTGCAATGTTCCAGGTATACACCCGAGAGAAAAAGCTCTCAGGGCAGAGGAAATAAATAAAAAGATGTCTCTTAATAGCAGGTGTGAGCATTAAAGGCTGTATGCAGAATCAGTGATCAGGCAGTACAGCAATTCATTAAATGCAAAGCCTAAAAACACTTTGAAGCAAAAAAGAAGAGTTAAAAATACAAATCATCCAGTGTTTTTTCCCTCAGGTAGAACTCCATGCAAACGTTTTCTGTATATAAAGAGGCACACAGAGGACAGAATATCATAAAACAACAAATATTTGTGTTGTAACAACCTGAAAGTACTTGGTTTCTTATTTAAAACTGTGTTTTGCTAAATCTTATGGACTAAATCCACACTTCAATAAACCCTAAGCAAATAGATAGGCACTTTGGTCATGATCAAAAAACTTCAGGCACAGAAGCAAATTTTAAGGCAGACTCCACATATCAGTAGATCCATTGACCTCAGCAAAACTGTGGATGTTTAAATTCCTTGGTAGGTCAGAGTTTTAAAGATGCTGTGACAAATGCTAAAAGTAAGTGCTACACACTTTGTCCACAGCAAGAGAGCTGTTCCCATTGCTGTCAATAGGGAATCCTCCATGAATGATTCTGTCGTTAGCAAATTGTAAAACACAAATAATTACAGAGAACTCCAGCTTCTCAGAGAAGGGAGGCTCTGTAATTCAGAAACCACTTTTTCCAGTGGAATTAAATGGGAAAATTAGAAACACAAAATGAAAATGTTGGGTTTGGTTTTCACTCTCCTTGTTCTCATTACACTGCCTGCCTCAGCCCAATTAGCTATCTGAAAATTTCCCTATATAGGCAAGATGAGAGCTTAAGCAGTTCCTTCACCAGCTTCTCCCTCCTGTCAGGCTGTGGGCTGTGTCAAAGGCAGGCAGGGAAGTCCTACTGTTCCCATTGACAGTTCTCAGGTCTCACGTAGACCCCAGTGAACCGATGTTAAAAGACCTCTGAAGGACTCAGCATTTTGGAGCAAAAAGCAAAAGGCTGAAGAGGCTCTGGCTGCATCTGACATCTTAACTGTCTCCCATCCTTCTGCGCTGATTGAAGGGTAAGGCCTGAGAATGCCAGATCTGTGCAGAAATGCCATCAGGAATGGAGGGAGCTTAGTATTACAAACCTTTGCCTAGACTGCAAACATCACCAGTTTGCCTTCCTTCACAGCCTTCTTCCTACATCTGGGCTCCCCTTCTCTCTTTCTCAGACACTTCAGAGTGGCCTTTCCCTCAGAGTGGCCTTTCCCTCACACAGTACTCTTACAACATGGTTTAAGTAAAAGTATTTTTAAACAAATACCCTGAAATCTGAGAAAAACTCCACTTCTGATCCCTCGTCAATATTTCTCTCCCCATTTCCTTTTCCAACTTTGTCCTTCTTTCCCAATGTTTGTGGAGGTATTGAATTGTGAGATATAGAGTTTGATGGAAAGGAAAAAACCACAATCAACAGCACTGGCAGGTCATCAACTGCAACCAGACTGGGTCAACAAACTACAAACCGAGGATCATATTTACACTAGAGTACGTACAGGTAGTTCAGAGCAGTGTCATTTCTCCCTTGTCATGGCATGTTGAACAGATTGAAATGGACAGAATTTTTGCTGTTGCTTTCACTAGGGACAGGTTTTCATCTACATAGAAATCCATGCTATAAAGTTATAAATCGACGGCATGCCAGGGATGGAGTGTTTCTCACTATCACTGCAACTTTAAACAAGACACTTATTTTTAATATGGCTTGAACTGGAGCCAGGGAGTAATGGAGCTAAATCTGTGTGCAACGCTTTTCCAGTTACTTATTCTCAAGTAATATGCATCCAATTGAGCAATAATAACAGAGGAGAAACACACATGTACTCTTACAAAACATACTTACAGCATTTAGTAATTTTCAATAGACAAATAGGATGCAACGGATGGATTTGAGAAAGTTTGGTTGACAAGATTTACTCCTAGGGGTTGCCTTAGGGAAAAAAATTTAATTCAAGGAAATCATTAATGGAAACTTTTTCTTTGGGCCTACATGATTATCTTTAACGGTTACTGTATCTGGTTCCATCTCTATGTGCCTTTACCTCCACGTATAGAAGACAGCAAAAGAAAATAGGAACCAATAAAAGATACAAGAAATCCATCTGGAGCTAGGACTGTATTTATTATTTTAAACTTTGCACACATCATCATCTTTCTGAGAACTCTGGACTCAGTGGAAGTTTCCTGAACAAAATCTGTGACCTAGTGACACAGTATAGAGACTTACAACTGTCACTGATCTTGAAGTCAATAAGATTAAAAAAATCCAACAAACAACCCCCCCAAATAAACTCAAACTCCCCACATTCTTTAAGAAAATACTTCTTTCCTTTTGACATATCAATAATGACATTTCTTGTTACTTTACAATAAGGACAACAAAGTCTTTGAAGAGAACAAAAAGAGGACCACAGAGGTTGAAGGGCTCAACTGAGCTTTCAATTTCATAGCTTGTTTTACCACATTTAGGCTACAATCCAAAACTTACTGACTTCAATGAACTTTGGATTGGGCCTTTAATCATATTAATTCCCTTTGAGTGAAATAAGAAGCAAAATATCATCTGTGCAAACCTTCCCAACCCATGTACTTAGATCAAAATGTTTGTAAACTTTAAAATGCACGAAGCAAAATCCTGATGCTACCAAACAGGAGTTTCACCACAGACTTCACCTGGACAAGGATTCCCCTACTGCTCTCCTTCAATTTCCTCCCTTTCATATACTAGCAAAACCAAGGTGATATAAACCAAATAACCAGGACTCTGTTTTACAATAAACAGAAGAAACCCTTTCAGACCACAGATGTGGCCTTAATATATGCATTTATACAATTCCTCTTCCTAGCCATAACATGTCCCATTGGATGCTTCTGATCTTCTGCAAGACTGAGTGACAAGAAGTTAAGAGGAAGCAAGAATAGGAGCTCACTGAAACTTCTGTCCAGCAACCTGGGAAATGGCAGAGCTATTACAGGACCTTTGAAAACAAGTGACCATAGGAAATCAAGGTTGGCAGGGATTTAACCCTTCATGATTCATATTGCTAACTTTTCAACTAAATGTTTGAGCTTTTTAACCATGTTTGACATCTAATTAGCTGACAAAAACAAGAAGACAAGTATATCCTTGGTGTTTTTTTTAAATAAAGCCCCAACAATTAGCTCAAAAAATTTTGCTTAGGAAAAAAAACAAGCATGCACCAGACAGCCACTGAAAAGAGAAGTCACTTGGGTTATTCTTTTTACCTTGTGTATTTTTTTTTTATTCGATAGCATACATTTATTCAACCACAACTCTATTGAGAGGCGGAACGGATAAGTGACTTCTTTTCCTAACTGCTGGCATTTTAAGTGGAGATGAATCACAAAGTATCATATAGTCATACAGCAGTGTGGTATACCCTGAGAGATACGTACTGGCATGCAAGGTATTCAGACAGTGCTTAAAAGACATATTTTCAATACCTTCAGCTCTTACGCAAGGTGTTAGCATTGATCTGTGCATAGAATACTGAGCTAGAAGTAAAATTTATCTGGAAAAGCACTGTCTGGTAAGGCTTAGTTTCCCCTGACTAACATCAATATCCCTCTACTTCAGGATCAATGCAGTAGCATAGGGAATACACTCCTCTTGACCTGGCCAAGCATTTACATTGGTATTTAACATTAAGCATGTGAGCAGTCTGATCTGATTTTTAAGGAAAGCCATGTTTTAAGTCAAATATGTGATTAACTCTATCTATGAATCAAAGGCCAGAGTATCAATTCCTCTAAGTCTTCAGACTTTAGCTCACCTTTAATCAGCTATGCATTTACTTTACTAGATAGGAAATAGAGTTGCCTTTCTACAATGATCTGCCAATCATAACAACAACTTCAATGTTCCTTTCAGTTTCCTGGTTTTGGTCATACAGAATTACTGCATATCAAAATTTGATGTCTGGTGTATATAAAATTGAGACCTTTTCCCCAGCAAGAGCAGAACTGGAAAACAGCTGATCAGCAGAGTACAAAAACGGATATGGATACAGTACCAGTGGTGTGAAAAAAGAAAATAAAATAAGAATCAGTCAGATTTGGCCATGCTTTGAAATTAGTTTCAGTGAATTCACTCAGTGTGAGCAGGGGTGGTAGACTTGAGCCATCAATAAACTTTAAAAGGGTGAACACTCCCCCACCCCCCCACCCCCAATAATTAATTAGCCATTAAATTCCTTTACAGGATATTTTTATAACATTTATGCTCCTCTATACTAATATGAATTTCAGTGTGATCGTAAAAGTTTGGAAGCAATTAAGAGGTTTTTATTGAGATTTTGACATGGCATGTAGTTATAGCACAAGCTTTATTCAGACCTTATTATACAAAATAATCAATTTTGTGATAAATACAAATGACTTTCCTTATGAAAATCATATTAACAGATTCTGAACTTAAACTGTTCTTTCTATACATATCTTTTCAGGTTTAAACACACACAGATATGCATATATGTGTTCTTTAATAAAATCCTGCACATGTATTTACTCCATACAGTACATCCAAGTGTTGCAGGTGTTTAATTTTGGGTTTTTTTTTCATCTGTAGTGTGAAAATAATGTCTGTCTTGTATCAGATAGGATCTTCTCCCTCTCATTTGCAGCACAAGAAAGACAAAAAAAATTGGACAGCATACTTCTACTGGCAAGAGTATTGACACTACACTGTAAACTGAGATTGACATCTACAACCAGGCATGCACACACATGTTCTCCTTTTCTTTCCACTGCAGGACCAGTGTGTTACTTTTTCTCCCTTTTTTCAGAACTGTAGCTGCTGCTCCTTCTCTCAACCTTCAATATCTGAGAACTGTGAGAAGGCAGTTCTTCTGAGAGAGATGTATCTACCCATAGATGTATAGATCTCCCTTTCAGAAACAACACTCCGCAGCTCTTGTATTTTAAACTTCTTTCCCAGTTGTGCATTCTCCAGATTTACTGAATTCTGCTGAAAAGGTACTTGGAGAGGAACTATGCCGATAAAGAAAAACTCTGCCTACTTAAGAGTCCTCCTTTAATACTGGCAGTANAGAAAATAGGAACCAATAAAAGATACAAGAAATCCATCTGGAGCTAGGACTGTATTTATTATTTTAAACTTTGCACACATCATCATCTTTCTGAGAACTCTGGACTCAGTGGAAGTTTCCTGAACAAAATCTGTGACCTAGTGACACAGTATAGAGACTTACAACTGTCACTGATCTTGAAGTCAATAAGATTAAAAAAATCCAACAAACAACCCCCCCAAATAAACTCAAACTCCCCACATTCTTTAAGAAAATACTTCTTTCCTTTTGACATATCAATAATGACATTTCTTGTTACTTTACAATAAGGACAACAAAGTCTTTGAAGAGAACAAAAAGAGGACCACAGAGGTTGAAGGGCTCAACTGAGCTTTCAATTTCATAGCTTGTTTTACCACATTTAGGCTACAATCCAAAACTTACTGACTTCAATGAACTTTGGATTGGGCCTTTAATCATATTAATTCCCTTTGAGTGAAATAAGAAGCAAAATATCATCTGTGCAAACCTTCCCAACCCATGTACTTAGATCAAAATGTTTGTAAACTTTAAAATGCACGAAGCAAAATCCTGATGCTACCAAACAGGAGTTTCACCACAGACTTCACCTGGACAAGGATTCCCCTACTGCTCTCCTTCAATTTCCTCCCTTTCATATACTAGCAAAACCAAGGTGATATAAACCAAATAACCAGGACTCTGTTTTACAATAAACAGAAGAAACCCTTTCAGACCACAGATGTGGCCTTAATATATGCATTTATACAATTCCTCTTCCTAGCCATAACATGTCCCATTGGATGCTTCTGATCTTCTGCAAGACTGAGTGACAAGAAGTTAAGAGGAAGCAAGAATAGGAGCTCACTGAAACTTCTGTCCAGCAACCTGGGAAATGGCAGAGCTATTACAGGACCTTTGAAAACAAGTGACCATAGGAAATCAAGGTTGGCAGGGATTTAACCCTTCATGATTCATATTGCTAACTTTTCAACTAAATGTTTGAGCTTTTTAACCATGTTTGACATCTAATTAGCTGACAAAAACAAGAAGACAAGTATATCCTTGGTGTTTTTTTTAAATAAAGCCCCAACAATTAGCTCAAAAAATTTTGCTTAGGAAAAAAAACAAGCATGCACCAGACAGCCACTGAAAAGAGAAGTCACTTGGGTTATTCTTTTTACCTTGTGTATTTTTTTTTTATTCGATAGCATACATTTATTCAACCACAACTCTATTGAGAGGCGGAACGGATAAGTGACTTCTTTTCCTAACTGCTGGCATTTTAAGTGGAGATGAATCACAAAGTATCATATAGTCATACAGCAGTGTGGTATACCCTGAGAGATACGTACTGGCATGCAAGGTATTCAGACAGTGCTTAAAAGACATATTTTCAATACCTTCAGCTCTTACGCAAGGTGTTAGCATTGATCTGTGCATAGAATACTGAGCTAGAAGTAAAATTTATCTGGAAAAGCACTGTCTGGTAAGGCTTAGTTTCCCCTGACTAACATCAATATCCCTCTACTTCAGGATCAATGCAGTAGCATAGGGAATACACTCCTCTTGACCTGGCCAAGCATTTACATTGGTATTTAACATTAAGCATGTGAGCAGTCTGATCTGATTTTTAAGGAAAGCCATGTTTTAAGTCAAATATGTGATTAACTCTATCTATGAATCAAAGGCCAGAGTATCAATTCCTCTAAGTCTTCAGACTTTAGCTCACCTTTAATCAGCTATGCATTTACTTTACTAGATAGGAAATAGAGTTGCCTTTCTACAATGATCTGCCAATCATAACAACAACTTCAATGTTCCTTTCAGTTTCCTGGTTTTGGTCATACAGAATTACTGCATATCAAAATTTGATGTCTGGTGTATATAAAATTGAGACCTTTTCCCCAGCAAGAGCAGAACTGGAAAACAGCTGATCAGCAGAGTACAAAAACGGATATGGATACAGTACCAGTGGTGTGAAAAAAGAAAATAAAATAAGAATCAGTCAGATTTGGCCATGCTTTGAAATTAGTTTCAGTGAATTCACTCAGTGTGAGCAGGGGTGGTAGACTTGAGCCATCAATAAACTTTAAAAGGGTGAACACTCCCCCACCCCCCCACCCCCAATAATTAATTAGCCATTAAATTCCTTTACAGGATATTTTTATAACATTTATGCTCCTCTATACTAATATGAATTTCAGTGTGATCGTAAAAGTTTGGAAGCAATTAAGAGGTTTTTATTGAGATTTTGACATGGCATGTAGTTATAGCACAAGCTTTATTCAGACCTTATTATACAAAATAATCAATTTTGTGATAAATACAAATGACTTTCCTTATGAAAATCATATTAACAGATTCTGAACTTAAACTGTTCTTTCTATACATATCTTTTCAGGTTTAAACACACACAGATATGCATATATGTGTTCTTTAATAAAATCCTGCACATGTATTTACTCCATACAGTACATCCAAGTGTTGCAGGTGTTTAATTTTGGGTTTTTTTTTCATCTGTAGTGTGAAAATAATGTCTGTCTTGTATCAGATAGGATCTTCTCCCTCTCATTTGCAGCACAAGAAAGACAAAAAAAATTGGACAGCATACTTCTACTGGCAAGAGTATTGACACTACACTGTAAACTGAGATTGACATCTACAACCAGGCATGCACACACATGTTCTCCTTTTCTTTCCACTGCAGGACCAGTGTGTTACTTTTTCTCCCTTTTTTCAGAACTGTAGCTGCTGCTCCTTCTCTCAACCTTCAATATCTGAGAACTGTGAGAAGGCAGTTCTTCTGAGAGAGATGTATCTACCCATAGATGTATAGATCTCCCTTTCAGAAACAACACTCCGCAGCTCTTGTATTTTAAACTTCTTTCCCAGTTGTGCATTCTCCAGATTTACTGAATTCTGCTGAAAAGGTACTTGGAGAGGAACTATGCCGATAAAGAAAAACTCTGCCTACTTAAGAGTCCTCCTTTAATACTGGCAGTATTATACAAAAGTTAATTACTGATAATTGCAGTGTGAGTGGCATTACACAATTTCAAACGTAAACGTAATCTCACAGCTCTCTTTCTTCAGTTACACCTTCCCTGTGATCTCTACTGAAACGCATCAAACTACACCGAAAGCAATCCCAGTTCAAACAAATTGCACTGTGTTACACACACACAGGCAGTATTTTCTAGTGCAGAGCAGTCCTTTCGCCTTTTTCTGGACTGATCTGTTCTTTTCAGTTTATAGTTTCTTGGCAAACCCACCATCTACTGCTTATGTTAGGCATCTGATTGTCAGATTTGTACAAACTGAATATTCATGACTTGAAATTTAACCACTTCGTGCCTAAAAAATAAGAAAAACCTAAATCTTTCATCTATTCCATGCTGTTTGAAACGCATCTGGTATTGTGGCTGCGCTACATGCTCGGCACGGGAGAGATTAGCTGGGTGGCCAAACACGTCTCATCGTTTTAAAGAGTGAAGTCCGATGAAATAGCACAATACTGAAAAATGCTCTTCCACGGATCCTCAGCGCGATCCGGAGTCCTTGCCTGCAAATGCAACTAACTCTTCTTTGTCTGCGTGGTACCGAGCGCAGCACGGAGTGGCTTTTTAAGTAATTTTTTTCAGAAATTCCTCGATGCCAATTTCCCCTTTAGAAGATAAGGAGAACCAGGAAGGAAAGTGGGGAGAGAAGGGAGCGACGGGGCAAGGAGGCGAGATTTTGAGGAAAACCGGGGATAAGAGAGAACAACAGACTTACCTTTATAGGATAATTTGAGCCTTGGCACATTATTCTTCACATGCTGGCAGTTCACTCTTCCTGCTAGTAATACTCCCAAGGAAAGCAAGGCAATCCCCCTGAGCCAGCCCATGCTGCAGCAGCCACTGTAGGGTCCCTGCGAGCCGGAGCCGCAGCGCTCCCCGTCCTGCCGGGCGCCGCCGGGGAACTTCAGGCAACCTGGGGAGCGGAGGTAACAGGTGATGGGGGTGGGCTCCGCGCCCCGCCGCGCCCCGCCGCGCCCCGCGCCGCCGACAGCCGCTCCGACCCCCCGCCTCGCCGCCGCCGGGGCAACTTCAAGCCCCTCTCACGCACACGCCGCGGGCCGGAAAAGGAGGCAGCCCCC
>WBNM01014596.1:23969-44624 GCA_013399055.1 Ramphastos sulfuratus | reverse complement strand
CAGGGGCGGGCGCGGCGCAGCGCGGCGGCAGCCCCTCTCTGCCGGCGCACATGAAGGCAGGGGAGACACCGCTTCTCCCCCACGCTCCCGAGAGCTGCTGACAATGAGAGCGCAGGGAAGCTCGACAACCCCCCCCAACACACACAGATACACACACACACACACACACACACACACACACACACACACTCTCAATCTCTCTTCCCCGGCTGTCACACCACACATGCGAAAGAAAAAAAAAAAAGAGAAC
Organism: Ramphastos sulfuratus; assembly: GCA_013399055.1. Lineage (NCBI taxonomy): Eukaryota > Metazoa > Chordata > Aves > Piciformes > Ramphastidae > Ramphastos > Ramphastos sulfuratus. Next base: position 44,374 of record WBNM01014596.1, on the reverse strand, counting down.
ACATCGTAGCAGAGATCAGAGGACAGAACAGAAACGTCCGTCGAGCTTGGGAAAGCTATAAATTTCACCAGCTATTTGATGTCATTGTCCTTCTTGGGTTTGAGGTTGTTTGCTTGTTGGCTGACTGGGGTTTTTTTTGTTTATTTTGTTTTGTTTGGGTTATTTTTGTTTGTTTGTTTGTTTTTCATTTTGCAGTTCTAATTAAAAGATATACGTTCCCTTTTAAAAACAACAACAGCACAACACAATCCGCAATGTTGCTACCCACATAAATAACATCTCCCTGCCCATAACGTAATCCTCTTTGGCTTGCTCCCAGTTAAAAACAAGTAACAAAGTCCTCCATCAGCATAACTTTACCACTGAAGCTTTTAAAGCCTTGTTAGGGAAGGTTGTTCTAACCCTTCCACCCTCCCCACCTCCTGCACTACTCCAGTTCAGCAACAGAAATTCCTAGTAAAGCCCACTTCAACAATCAGCTCAAGACATGTACAGGTCTAGAGGGGCTTATAAATTACACTGGAGTATTCTCTGAAGTGTTCTTACGAGTTAAAAACGTTCCAAACCTTCCAATTTCTAGGACTGTATGGCTGTTATAACCTTATATTTTTATGTAGCATAACTAGATCATGATTTTTGTTTGTTTCTTTAAACAAAAGGGCACATAAAATCCCTAGACGTCTTCTGAATGTTAAGGAGCTCTAAATACAAACATATAAGAAAACTAAGTTCCCTCCCACACATCTGAACAACTGCCTTCTAGTGAGGAATGGTTTATTAAATTTTCTGTGCTGTGCTGAATATCAACTTAACATGCATTTTGGAGTGTAAAGTCCTGCAGAGATACATACCTGGTATTACACTCCTAATGCAATATTGACAGAATTGCTGGAATCAACCTCTAAACACACTGACATCATCAAAGAAGTATAATGACCACTCTTTATTTTGCTCTATACTTTTCTGGAAAGAAAATGCCTGTGGGTGCTTTGTGGTGACAGAATCTACGGTGTTTCAGTGAGATCTCTTCCCTCCTTTTTACCATGATTTACTGTGCGTTAAAAAGCAGTTATCTAGTCTCACTGATAGAGACCATACCACACTGAATTTTACTGAAGACAGCATCTCTTTTCTATCTTCAGACTTAGCTACTAAACCAGCATCTAGGAAATAGTCTTAACTTTGAAACTGAAGTTCACAGTTGAAAACGTGGGTGTCAGTATGGTTCTAATTAAAATGTAAAGACTCGTGCAGAACAAGGCTTGATGCTGTAGTAAAGCAAGGACTAAATTTCTGTCATTGCTGCTTTCATTGCTTAATATTCACACACCAGTGGAAAAGAAGAGGCTTTTCCTCTCTCCTCTTTAACAAATTCTTCTGCTTCCTGGGCTTTATTCATTAATCCTGTGACATTGTATCTGCCAAATCCAGCACTTCTATTGATCAGCAGTATTGTTAAGAAAATTAAATGAAAAAAAAATGTTGATTTTGCTCATTCCCACACTTGTTATCCTGAGCATTTTCATGCTCCAGGGCAGTGGATTAGAGCTCCAAAATGACAAGAGACGCCTGTCTGTTTTCCATGGATTACTCGCTACAGACATTCACTCTGCAGAGGAATTCGTGTCACTTTGAGATTATTTGGAGAACTGCCCTAATGAATTATCCTTTTGTGTTGAGCAAACAATCAGAAACAAACCACAAAAGATCCCACATATTCAGGACTTCATAAAGCACATCATTTTACGATGTTGTTACACTCAATTTACTTCTGCTTGCATAAAGAAGGTACAACTACTTCTTTTTTTTTTTTCTTACAAAGAAAATAGTATAAGGCTAACAATCTGTCTTGCTCGTACAGAATGAATGTGTAACACTCCAAACTATTCCATAGCAACCAAATAAGCAAATCATGGTCCCCAGTAAATATATATTATATGCCCAGAAAGCATATGGATAGTACACAGTGAGTACTAACTTATCTAAGATTGCATCTGAGAGAGAAAACACAATGTCATTTTAGGAGAGATGAGAGACACTTCTTGCATCCTTCATGTGAGGGACCACTCACGTTTTGCCTTCTGCTGTGGGATATTGCAGTCTAAAGACACAGAGAAGGGTAAAAACTGATCCTGTGGGTTGTTGTTCTGCTATTTAGCTCTAAGTAGTGCTAATCAGCTACTCCGGCGAGCATATGCTACACTCCCTTATAAGGAGAAGAGCAATGGCAGCACTTCAGTGGTTCTCCAAGAGGCTTTGTATCTCAAAGGCACCCATCGCCTTATGTTGCTTCTGCCAAGGAGAAACTGGGTTCTGCTTGGAAGGCATGATTTGGCCAATGCTTCTACAAGTGCCAAAAATGTCCGCTCTGGGAATTCAGGGTGGGCAACAGCTCACTTTCAAATGACAATCTATTCACCTTTTTTTCCTTTGGTCTTTGGAAAGTGATCCAGCTGCTGAGTTTAGAGAGAAGGGAAAAGTAAAATCCAAACTCGCCTCATTCTTCACCTAATACCCTTCTTCCCTGAAGAAAAGACCACAATTATTAGCTTAATAAATTACTCCACTATGGCAAGTTCAAAAGGAATAAAAATTATTCTGCTTTCTCTCCCATATTTGTTGCAGATTTTACTTTTATTTTCTGTAGTGGCATTTCTATGACATTCTATCTAAGTGTTTTATGTCGCAAAATGCAGATAGGCACTTGAGGGCTCTGTTCTACATTTCTGGTCTTATGCTGTGTTGCACTGTGATTTGCAGGTTTTTATACCACTTTTCAATATGTAAAGCAACTTCACATAGAATGGAAAGATTGGAAGGGATCTCAAAGATCATCTAGTGCCGACCCCCTGCCATAGGCAGGGACACCTCCCACTAGAACAGGTCACTCAAGGCCTCCTCCAACCTGGCCTTCAACACCTCCAGGGAGGGAGCAACCACAACCTCCCTGGGCAACCTGTGCCAGTGTCTCACCACCCTCACTGCAAACAACTTCCTCCTAACATCCAGTTTCAATCTCCCCTCTGCCAGTTTAAACCCATTGCCCCTCATCCTGTCATTGCAAGACCTTGTCAATAGTCCCTCCCCAGCCTTGCTGGAGGCCCCCTTCAGATACTGGAAGGCTTCTCTAAGGTCTCCTCCAAGCCTTACCTCTCCAGGCTGCAGAGCCCCAAATCCTGTAGGCTGTCCCTTATAGCAGAGCTACTCCAGCACTCTGATCAACATTGACAGATCCTACAAAAGTCATATTTGGTTGTATCTGGACTTTCACTATTGACCATTCATGCAGAATTACTCTTTCAATTGCTTACAAGTTTCCATCATTTGATGCTTCTCATTACTCAGAAATAGTATTACTTGGCTCGTGATTTCTTAAAACCTTCTTGTTGCTTCTGTGATTTTTATACTTGGAAGTTCTTGAAAGCTTACCTGCTCTAAGTCTTTAGTATGCTTTAAACTTGTACTTACGTTTTGAGAATTGTTTCCTTTATTTTAGATGAGTCACTACTTGTTTATATTGGTCTTCTCAGAATCACACAGGAACTGCCATAATCCATTTTTGATATGCAGTACTAATCTAGTAATTTTGGAGAGTAAAATTTCTTGGGTTGAGTGTGCAATTTCTGGTTAAAAGCAGTGAAAAAAGAAAACCTCTCAATCTGTATCTGATTGCTAAAAGCCTCCCTAGAGAACATACTTCTGGAGGAAATGTGAAATCTTAACTCAAATCACTCCCTGCTATTTTCTTCCGTAGCAGGTGAGTTGTTTGATAAGCAGCCTATTTACCATTCTGCAAAGACTCCCCTTGAAATTGCTCCAGTTGTATACAGAACGATACTTGTAACATGCTTTAGAATAACTGGATAATTATTAGCCCAAAAGGAGGTTCAGTCTAGAGGTCAATTATTAGCATATTTGTTATGTGACATGTGAGCAACATAGGATGCAGTTTCACAATCTGCACACTTAGACAGCAAAATCCGATTTAAGAATATCNCCAGAACTGCACACAGTACATCATATACTACATTTTACTCTTATGTTATGGACTGCCAGACTCTCATTTGGGGTGGTACAAACTTTTTGTGGGGACAGACTGGAAACCCAGTGAAAAAGAACTGTTGTTTTTCACACAGATATGGTGCATGCACTAGCTAATGGAGTAGAAAGAACTGCAAACTGGCACTGGGGAAAGGCAGACATGCAGAGGAACTTTGGATGTTGGCCTCACTTCTGAAGGCAACATATCATGATGCTCTACCTGTAGGTTCAAATCCTTTGCCAATTATCAGACAGGAATCTAAACATAGAATCTGTCTGCATAGTGCTTAATGCTGACATGCTGCTTCTTTTTTTTTTCTTTTTTTTTTTAATTGCAGGAAGAGAAACAAGAAAAAAGCCTATAAAAGGCCTATAGGGTGAAGAAAAATGCTTCTGATATCCAGACCTGCTAAACTGGATATCTGGTATTGCTTTTACAGTGTTGATGAGTATCACGTTAGCTCAAGAGGTTATAAATAGCTGCTTCCACCTGGATTTTATCGGATTTAAAATTTTGTGGAGTGGCACATTTGAAGTTCTGAAGCAAATTTGCAGTGCAATTTTACGTGAAAATGCATCAGCAAAAAAAAGGGAATCAAAGGTGTAAAGTTTACTGTTGTATCGAAATGGAGTTGCCAAAATCACTGGCTTGCATCTAGATCTGGAAATATCCTTGCTGTTGGAAGTCTAGACATGCTTTTCCCCAGTGTTCCCGTGGGCTATGCTGCATTTAGTAGCCTTATTCAGATCTCCTGAATCTACATAAACCTGTAACATTTCTTATTATTGCTTGTGATCAGGTTGCTAACCATGCTAGTTAGTATCTGCATTCTCTCAACAACACTGCACAGCACCATCTTGTCACAATCAACCTTTCCTTCGTTTCTCAAGACTAATGAGACTGTACTATATGTGATGCTTGTATTTTTGGCAGCATAATAGGATCTGTATCAGTATGACGTGTTTTATTCACAGTGGTTTCAGGTCTATTAAACACCTCATCAAATTCTTCACAAATATTTTTTTTCATCCTGTTCTGTACACAGGTTATATGCCTGCCTGAACCACGGCATTTTCAAGAGTACTCTTCAAATCTAAAGTAACCTTTTTGATTTTCTTGACCTCTGCTGCCTGGCGTTCATCTCTTAGGAAAATATATGACATAGTAAGAAACCCACCCTAATAGCTCAATTCTAGGCATGTGATATTAATAAGAGTCACAAAAAACTTATTTGCCCCAACTCCTGGTATGGGTCAGTAGCTTCTGTTTTGAATGGATTAGCTCTGAGGTACTCAGCTAAGTTGAAGAAAACTTCCAAGTATAGAGACTTGTGTCCTTCCGATCGCTTATATTTACTGGCTCTTGGGCCTTCAGTGAAGAAATACTGGTGAGGTCATGTGGGTTTTGTTTGGTTTGCTTTGTTTTTGTTTTTTTTTGCAGAAGATGAGGGAAATGCAAAAGAGTATTTGGTGTTCTAATTCTTCAGTGTCATGGTAGCCCTAAGAAGGCCAAAATGGGCTTGTACATGTCCTGGCTTGCCCAAACATGCTTTTCTGCTCTCCCTCCCTCTGTTTTTGGGAGAAGAAATGGTGGGAAAGAGGACAACGAACATGGAGCCACTGAGTCTGAGGACTCTGGCCCTTTGCAGCCTGTGGTAAATAAAGTACACAGGCTCAGCTTGTGTATGCCTTGTGCAGGGCCTGTGTTCTGCCCTAAAAGGCATAAAGCAAGCCTGTGGCTTCACCTAATATGGTCAGGCTTGGCTAACTGCCATTCTGATTGGCTATTCTGTGTCCAAAGGCCCATTAGTCTCGGGCTCTATGGATAAAAAGGGATGAGCAGGTGACACAATGTGCTCTGTTGTTGTATCTGCTCTCTGCCATTGTATCTGTGCTCTTTGCTGTTACATTTGTGTCGCCTTATATCCTGAACTGCCTGGAAACTGCCTGCCAAGAGCTTACCAGGAACAGGCTCTAATTTCCTCCACGCGATCAGCCTGCACAGCCAGCGTGACACTGTGCTGAGACTGCACATCACAAGACATCCTGCCTGCACCTGAAAGCCTCCTGCCAAGATGAGAAGTCCTGAAGATACGCAGAGCATCCAGAGGAGATCAGGACCAGATCAGAGCTTTTCTGCCTCCTTTCCCCAGCAGCCTGGGAAGAACCAGAAGTCTCAGCGGGTGACAAGAATTCCCTGAAAGCCTTTGGGTACTGTCTGAAGCTGTAGCCAGCTCTGCCAGGTGGGAGATAATATTTCATGAGTAAATACTTCAAGCCTCTTGTAACTCACCATTGCCTTCTGCCATAAGCAGAAGGGAGCTCCTTGAGTCCATCTAGTGGGCAAGCAGAGTATTGACCACAAGCGGTGCACTGACCACAAAGCCTTCTCTGCCAGTTCAATTGAGTTCAATTCATGTTATAGATCATTACTGGTTATTGCTAGAGCCTGTTATTGCCTCTATAAAGTTTCCATGACCGATGCAAAGAACCAATTATTATTAAAATTAGTGATCGGGGCAGCGAAAGTTCTGAATGTTGAATATTAATAAACAATATTTTTTAAAGATATCATCTCACATTAATTACCACTCTACTACACAGAGAAAGGACAATTTATGGCAAATCATTATAAAGGGGGAAACAAAGCAACAGCAGCCATGAAATATTTGGCTCAGTAAATGCTGTTCCAGGCCTGATGTGTTGAATTTAATTAAGGGAAGTCTAACCAAGCTGGAAGGTTTCCTCCCAAACGACTAGTTGCAGGACAATTTGCTTCTATAACTCAACAGATTTAATGGTTGGTGGATCTCTGAAATGGCAGATAATAAACTAGCCCTGTCCTTTTTCTCACTGCTGGCTGAAGAGCCAGCTTGCAAGGTGTATTGCACACAAATGTATTACAGATTCAGTTACTTTGGCATTCAAATCTAATTTCGGCTTTTAACACCCATATTTTTTCATAATTGGAACAACTTAAGATACATATTTCCTGCATGAAACCCAAGAAACTGCTATGACTCAAAAAATAATACATAGATCAATATCAAAACATAGTTCTTAATATTTTTTACTTGAAAGGAAAGTCTCCTTACGTTACGATTTGCATTTTTAGACCCCTGTATACCTTGCAAGGTCTGATACTAAGGCACTTGCTCAGGGTTACACAGTAAGACTTCAGCACGAGAAGAAACTGATCCTGAGTTTCTCATGTAGTATGCCAACGGTCACATCCTTACCTCTTCATTTCTCATAGTATACAAGTGATTCCTGGCAGTCTTAAAAGTCCCTGCTTATCACTCTGTATATAGAAAATCCCCAGCTCTATTGTATCTGGGATCCATCATGGCCAACCTTTTGGTCCTATGCAACTTTGCTTAGTAACCTTTACTGCCAGCTGTCAAAGACTTGAAAGACACAACACTATCTTGTATGCCACCCATTCATCACAGGCTTTTAAATTATCCAGGTGAACTGCAACAAACCACAAACTGGAAGTATATACAGCATCTGCTGCAATATATTCTTTCTGTTCTGGACTTTTCTTTTTCTCTCTCTCTATTTTGTTTTTATCTTCTACTAAATGGTTCATTAGTATATGACAAAGATATAAGACCAACAAAACCACAACCACTGTCTGTCATCTTCATACATCTGCCCTATTTGACTTTCTAGACTAGAAAAACTTTTTTTTTTTTTCCCTGGACAAATTTCGAGCCTGATACTGTTGAACATTGTGTGTCTGCAAATTTCCTTTGGAAGATCAAACAATATCAAACAAAAGTCAGTTTATGACTTCCAAACATATCCATTTAATCATTATTTGGATAGTCTGTGGAAATGGAATGGTAGGTAAACTGCGATACTTAGGAAAACTTGGTTCCATTTTGAATAATTTGACCTCTGCAAATCCTTTTAGAGTCAGCAATACATAGAAGTGTGTGCTGATAGAGGAAGAGGGGAATTCAAAGAAAAATAAGTAAGAAAAAAATATTAACTAACTCTCTCTTTCCCTTTCTGAATCCCCAGTGAATACAAATTTCAACAAGGGAGAACTTTATCCCTCCTTTGGACTGGATTTGTAAGTATTTCAGAAGAGCTTTTCATAACATTATTTTTCTATTTGTTTCTCTGACATCAGAGATTATGATATATTAGGAAGGTAAATATAGACAAAGAAAAGAAAGGTTCCTTCTGTCTCCTGAAGTGCTAAAATCCAAAACAGTTAAGACGGAGCTCAACCAGTCACATAAATCTTGTTTGTGGAAATCCAAACATAGGTTGAACACACACATATACCATTCTCTTTGAAAATAACTGAAAACATCTTATTATTTGTTTCTCAGGGATCCTAGAAATACTTTAAATACTTTGCTGCTTTGACATTTGTATGTGCATACAGAGAGCAGAAGTACAAAGAGCCATCGGGTAGTAAAACGCACATCCCTGATCCATAATGATTTTTTTCCACTAGTACTTAGGCACCTAAGCCTGACCAGTTGCAGTTCACCATCCCTTTTTTCTCTCCTAAGAGGATGTGAAGCTGCAGTCTAAGTGACAATGCTCCTTGGATTGAAGACAGCTGGGGTAAAAGTGCAAAGGAAATGTGGGTAGATGTGGAGAGGGAGCACTGCCTCATGGCATTTGAACACTCTGTTGGAGATCATGCGATTAATGGAGATCTGCTGACACTGTAAAACATCTTTCTGCCCTCCCTGTTGCCCATACCTGGGAAGGAAAAAAAAAAAAAAGATGCTGGTACCACACATAAATATTTTCCATAACAGAAAACTGCAGTTCTGGACAAGAATTAGCTACTTAGCAACACTTTAGTGACTTATGATCAGACTAGAGAGGAAAAAAAATTATATATATATATATATATGATACATATATATATATATATATATATATACACACACTAGTAAGTAAGGTATTCTTTACATGCAAAATAATGTAATTAAAGCATATTTTATCATACAGCAAAATAGTCAGGGGAAAAGACTGGACTCAGACATGCACATTATCTATCTACACACACAAAACATTTTATATGGACAGTATAACATAGAATTAGCATAATTAGCCATCTTAATTTTCCCTGGCATTTCACAATTTCTTACAGATGGATTCCTCAGGCTTTCTCTTTTTGTTTGTTTGTTTGTTTCCTTTCTCCTTTCTGTTTAAAACTTGTATGTACTGATTTCATAAATCTCTCAGCCATATTCCAAAGTATTTCTTAAATCTTTACACTACAGTCTTAACAAACTGTAAATATAAGTCCATGAAGGTCAGTTTTCTTCTTCCCTTTTTTTTTAATTTTGTTTTGCTTTGTTTGGGTTTTGGGGTTTTTTTTTTCGGTTGGTTGGTTGGGTTGGGGTGTTTTGTTTTGTTTGATTTTTTTTTTGGTTGATTGGTTGGGTTGGGGTGTTTTGTTTTGTTTGATTTTTTTTTTGGTTGATTGGTTGGGTTGGGGTGTTTTGTTTTGTTTGATTTTTTTTTTGGTTGATTGGTTGGGTTGGGGTGTTTTGTTTTGTTTGATTTTTTTTTTGGTTGATTGGTTGGGTTGGGGTGTTTTGTTTTGTTTGATTTTTTTTTTGGTTGATTGGTTGGGTTGGGGTGTTTTGTTTTGTTTGATTTTTTTTTTGGTTGATTGGTTGGGTTGGGGTGTTTTGTTTTGTTTGATTTTTTTTTTGGTTGATTGGTTGGGTTGGGGTGTTGTGTTTGTTTGATGATTTTTTTTGGTTCGTTGGTTGGGTTGGGGTGTTGCATTTTGTTTGTTTGATGTTTGCCTTTACCTCCAAGTAAAACAGAAGCAGAATATGTTCATAAAGACCAAAATTCCATTGTTTATACTGAACAGCACACAGACCAGTCAGCGAGAGGGGAAATAACAAGGCATCTGTTGAATACAAATGAAGACAGCAGGTTGGTGTGTGAAGCTACCTGTCATTTGATTTAAGCAGCTGAAACTTCACTCTCCTACTCTCCTCCCCACCACAGGACAAAGTTATGGAAATTATGGTGACTTCATAAAGGTGACTTTAAATGAAATTACAAAAGCTGATGTACATAAATTTAATCTTTGCCCTTTTGGAGCATTAATCCCCCTTAGACTTAAGTGATGTTGCTAACAACAAGGAACAGTGTGCCGAAGTCTAGAATTAGTATCCTTAAAGGGTTTATTATGATGGTGAACCCAACTGTTAGGAGAGCTTCCTTGTATCCAAAAGGTCTTTATTTCACCAAAGGGCAGTTTCTCAATGTGAAAACTGGAATAAGAAGAGTTAAAAATTAGCACCTCAGACTTGCTCTCCACCTTTCTTCTGACATGTTGGATGATACACGATGTCATATGATGTGCAGTAATTTCCCTTTCTTTTGAATGCAATAAAGGGGTTCTGTTTCTGAGAAAACTTATTTAAGAAGTGTGGCCAGCAGGGAGAGGGAGGGGATTATCTCCCTCTACTCTGCTCTCCTCAGACCCCACCTGGAGTCCTGTGCACAGTTCTGGAGCCCTCAGCACAGGAAGGACATTGAAGTGTTGAAGCGGGTCCAGAGGAGGCCACAAAGATGCTCAGAGGGCTGCAGCAGCTCTGCTGTGAGGACAGGCTGAGAGAGTTGGGGCTCTGCAGCCTGAAGAAGAGAAGGCTTCAAGGAGACCTTAGAGTAGCCTTCCAATATCTGAAGGGGGCCTACAGGAAGGCTGTGGAGGGACTACCGACAAGGTCTTGCAATGACAGGACAAGGGGCAATGGGTTTAAAGTGGCAGAGGGGAGATTTAGACTGGATGTTAGGAAGAAGTTTTTTACAGTGAGGGTGGTGAGACACTGGCACAGGTTGCCCAGGGAGGTTGTGGCTGCTCCTTCCCTGGAGGGGTTCAAGGCCAGGTTGGAGGAGGCCTTGAGTGACCTGTACTAGTGGGAGGTGTCCCTGCCTATGGCAGGGGGGTTGGAACTAGATGATCTTTGAGGTCCCTTCCAACCTTACCATTCTATGATTCTGTGATTCTACGATGAAGCTAAATTTTACTCCCAGTTACTCTGATGTCAAACCCAAGCAACAACAGTTCAAATGCGATTCCTTTGGATTCACACTGATGTAATGGAGAACAGAATGTGGTGCTTGAAGAAGCAGCTGTCACCTTCTGGAAAATTTTATGAAACATCTTATTTGGGAACAAGAATTCTTCTGTGCAATGAATTTCCCTGTACTGCTTCTCTCTCATTCTTTCTTTCTGAAGATAGTGCTTTTAAACAGAATCACTGTTGTTTCTTAAGAATTTGTCTGCTTCTGCTTTCACTCCCCACCTGACATCATAATCCTCTGTTTGTGACATAATAATCATATTTACAATGACCAATTGTGATACTACAAGCTGGGCTTAAAATTTGATCTGAAAAGTGCATTTTACTCTGACAAGTTACATAACATCCTATCAACTTTCAGCTCAAGAGATAATAATTTCCACCAAGTGACATCAATTAAATTTTCATGCAAGGGAGTGGTACATTTGATACAACTCTCTAGAGATAATTCCCTCCAGAGTGTGTGGTTTTATGATTTGACCTTTGAAAATATTTCCATTCTCTAGCCAGTGCTTGGCTATGCAATCCTAAAGATTTTGCTGAGTGTACTATGTGTACAATTCGCCCCAGCGTCCCATAAAAGTTTAAAGTTGCAGTAATTGGAAGTTTAAAAAAAAAAAAAAAAAAAGGAAAACCAAATGTAAATACATTTCTCATGAATTGTTCAATGAGTTTCAGATACTGTAATGTGTTATAAGAATAACCTGAAAAGCAACATCCTACTTGACAAGTGCTGAGTGAGTACCCTTCTAAAGTTTTCTGTCTTACATTTGAGGATACAGTTTCATCCTGTATTTTTGCTCTGAAATTCAGTGGTTTCTCTGTTCATCCTACCATCTTTGGCAGCTTTAACTGGAGTTATTCATAGGTTTCAAATCATGCACACACTTTTCTGGATCTGTGCCCATGTGTGTTGAATTTTTTTTTTTTTTTTTTATGAGGATAGCCAGCAGAATCCAGAATCAGGGAGAATCAGTTTTTGTTCTTTAGCACACTTTGAACTTTAAGGAAGGACCTCCAAGAAAAATCGAAATCTAGGGAAGCAAGTTATCAGATTCTGTGTAGCCCAGATCTTCTCTTCTTGACAGCTGAAAACACCTGAAAAATGGCAGACTATGACTAAAGTTAAGCCTGATGACTAACTCAGCCAGATACAGGATCAAGATTTCTAAAGTCTTAAAAGTTTCTTGTTTAAGTAAACCACTATACAAAGATTTGAGCTATAAATTGTTTTAAACAAATATTATAGACTGGATTTTGTTTAATGGCTAGAATTCAAGATGTTTCCTTCTCGTAGGAGTCATCTCCTGAATGTAAATCACTTTTTGAATGTGATGATTACATTAAAAACATGAGAAGTGTCTCAACAAAGATAAGATCATTCTGAGGGAGGTTCTCTTCCCCCTCTACTCTGCCCTAGTGAGACCTCACCTGGAATACTGCATCCAGTTCTGAGCTCCCCAGTTCAAGAGGGATAGAGATCTACTGGAGTAAGTCCAATGGAGGGCTACAAAGATGATTAAAGGACTGGAGCACTGCCTTATGAGGAAAGGCTGAGAGACCTGGGGCTTTTTAGTCTGGAAAGGAGAAGTCTGAGAGGGGATCTAACAAATGTTTATAAATAGATGAGGGCTGGTTGGCAAGAAGGAAGGGACAGCCTCTGCTCACTTGTGCCCTGTGACAGGACAAGGGGCAGTGGATGTAAACTACAGCACTACTCAACACGAGGAAGAACTTTTCTGCTGTAAGGGTCACAGAGCACTGGAACAGGCTCCCCAGAGAGGTTGTGGAGTCTCCTTCTTTAAAGGATCCAGACTTTATAGACCTGTCTGGATGCATTCCTTTGTGACCTGCATTCGATTACATGGTCCTGCTCGGGCAGGACAGTTGGACTCTAAGACTGAAGATCGACAGAGGTCTCCTCAAACCCCTAACATTGAAGAATCCGCCTGATGCGTCACCTCTGCCCACCAAGACAGCAGCTGCCCAGAGGCTGTGGTGGGAAGACCCCCTGGAATGTGCAAAGATAAGATCGTCGCGAACGACCTGCCCGATGTGTCAGCTCTGCTCCCGGAGAGAGCACACCTGGCAGGCACATAGGCATTGTAATGCAGATGGGCCAGTTGGAGCTATCGTGAACCAAGAACAGTGTGAAAGCCCTGAGCTATACTGGGGGGAATACCACCGGGGACATCTCAGGCTGGAAGCAGCAGCCCAGCACATCTCTCCCCCTCCCACCACTAAAGAAGGATCATGGGGTGATCCTGCTCTCTCTTTCTCCATTTTCTCTATCATTCTCTATCCCTTTTCTTTCTTTCTTTCTCTGTTTTGTTTACTCCATTTTCTCTCTCTTTAACAAACAGTCTCACCTTGATATATGACCTTGTTTGTGTCTTAATTTCACTCACGGGCATATTCGAAAAAGAACCCACCCTCCCTCCTAACTTCCAGACACAGACACTTCTTTAATAGGTATGTCTAAAGAAATTACTTCCTCAAATATTTGGCCTTTTAAAATATATTTCATATACAAACCAAAAGGTGGAAGAAATGAACTAGTATTTTGTGAATATTCTCTGTAATGACTGTGTTAATGTCATTATCATAGAATCATAGAATGGCAAGGTTGGAAGGGACCTCAAAGACCATCTAGTTCCAACCCCCTGCCATAGGCAGGGACACCTCCCACTAGTACAGGGCACTCAAGGTCTCCTCCAACCTGGCCTTGAACACATCCAGGGAGGGAGCAGCCACAACCTCCTTGGGCAACCTGTGCCAGTGTCTCACCACCCTCACTGTAAAGAACTTCCTCCTAACATCCAGTTTCAATCTCCCCTCTGCCAGTTCAAACCCATTGCCCCTTGTCCTGTCATTGCAAGACCTTGTCAATAGTCCCTCCCCAGCCTTCCTGTAGGCCCCCTTCAGATACTGGAAGGCTACTCTAAGGTCTCCTTGAAGCCTTCTCTTCTCCAGGCTGAAGAGCCCCAACTCTCTCAACCTGTCCTCAGGCTTATTTCCCATTAAGGAACTCAGAAGTTGCCACCCTTCCAGAAGCCTTGTTTTCCTAAGTCAAGAAGCTTCTTGCTGGTAAAGGAATTATTTTCCTCTTGGTAAAATGTCCTGCTATGGTAAAATGTTCCATCTGGTGTGTTGAGCTGCAGAACTGTAAAAGCAAATTTCTCTGTGCTATCATCTCGTGGAAAGCCATGTGCACACAAGATGAATCTCTTACCCCATAAGATGGATCTCTGATGACATGAATTAGTACATAGCATGTGTTGCTTTGGAAAACTTTGTTTAATATTGAACACTGGTTGATGATACTCTCCAGTGATATCTCATTACAAAACTGATTATAAAAATACCACAATCACATTCTGGATAAAGTTGTTATCCATTCTGTTTGCCACACCAATGCCTTACTGTGGAAATCCATCCTAGATTTATTGACCACAAATTATTCTATATGTGAAATAAATTAGTTGGAGAAAGAAGCATATCTTTATGGCTTTCAGCACATCTCCTGTGGAAACAGCATGCAAAATGCAAAACCTATTTCAATAATCTTTTCCAACGTTTTGCACATGCAATAGCTGCTCTCTCAAAAGATGTATTTCTTCACTGATCACGTTTGCAAGACTCCTGAAACAGAGCTTTCAAAGTACAGTTTGATAGAGACTAATCACTCGCTTGCTTGTTTATGTGGTTTTGTTTTGTTTTGTTTTGTTTTTTAACATGTTATATAGTTCAATTACTGGAAAGGATAAGTTTGAGATGGTTACTGTTGTTATTGCGTGAAATTGATCTGGGCTGCAGCCAAACCCAAGTTTCATTCTCATTAAGATGGATACATTCACATGAAAATTAAGACCTTTCTAATGAAATGTGCTGGAGGATTAAATTACAAGTGGCAGGACACTTTACCTTATTTATCTAGTTGTGTTTGCATGACTTGCTGGGCCAGCAGTTATGACAAACGTTCTGTCCACAACCCACTCTCAAGACTTATTTCCATTAAAAGTAACATGATTGAGTACACTGCTTTGCTCATAGTTAAGATATGCTTCAATGTTTATATCAAACCAATTAAATCCTGTTGTTTTGAAGCAATAAAAATGGTTCTATAATTGCCACATGTTCTCTACAATCATCAAATCTGGAGACTAGGAAATAGTTTGCAAGATTCCTGACCACACTGTATCATCCTCACATACTTGACCTTAATTTTTTCTCACATGATAAAACATTCTATAACTTTTTGTGTTTGCTACTATAGTTCTTCCTTATCTTTTTCTACCATTTTACATATTATTATTATGATTATTGCCATTTTAAGAGTTCTTCTTGTTTATACATTTTCATGGTTCTACCTGGCATGTTGCAGGCAAAATCGACGAGCAACTAAGTTAAAACACTGTGGTTGCACACAATCACATCATTAACATACTCTCACTGGCAGCTGAAAAATGTGTTACACAGCTCCCTTTGACACATCTGTTCTTGTGCAATATGTCCCATCATCTTCATAAGTGTATTAATTCTGAGTGCTTCCATCTGAACCAAATTAAAAGAGCCTGTATTTCAAATAATGATGTCCTGAAAAAATGTCTTTCGTTGAATGTTTTATTTGCAGGCAAGTAAATTTAGCTACCACTTCTGAAAAACCTCTTGGGAAGCATTATTTGTGGGCCTAAAGTTGAGGAATTAAGCTATTTGAAATTCTGTCATGTTTGGTCTCTGTAAGCAGACAAATAAGGAAGGGTCTTCTTTTCAATATCTGAAATTACAGGAAACATTTTTCTATATGGNATTCTATGATTCTATGACTATGGGTATCTTCCGTGGAACCTTTTCTTTGCATTCATGTAAGCTAACGTATAAAAGTCTAATTTGAGGTAAAAGCAAGACAGGGGAGAGTTTAGGGCATGGAGTTACCTGCAAGGCCATTAGGAGTATTTGTTTATGATAAATGGGTTGTAGCAAGCTCCTTTGAGTGTCAGGCTTTAATAAGACTGTTATTGCCTGCCTAGAAACAGCTCCGGATGTATGGACGTTGTCTGGAATCAGAACAGGTAGCTTAGCACTTGGATAGTTAGGAGCTGGTTTTGTTTTTGTTTTTTTTTCTTTCTGAAAAATAGAAATGTCAGCAGGCTGTGGGTTTTAAGGCTCAGGATATAGAGTTGGGATATAAGAATATGTACCTGAGTTGTTGTGCACCATCTAACTATGTGAACATAGCCTATCATTAGTGCATAGTCAAAATATGTGGGCCCACACCCTTGTCACCAATGTAAAAAGCACCTATGGGGACATTTCTAGTCCTTTCATTGCATAGTAGCTCCTTTCCCTGCTGGAACCTTCCTCTTCTCAATGCAGCTCATCACAGCAGCAATTTGCCTAGCACGAAGGATTCTAGTTAGAAATCACAGCAGACAGGAGAGACAAAATGGAGAAAGGGTTTGATAAAAATCCCCAAAATCTAGTTAAATTCTCTGAGTTCAGAGGCTGTTTATGACAAGTATTAAAGGAATTCAAACTCTTCCCAGAGAATGTTACAATTAATAAAAGCATTAATGTTTGAGCTGATATTTGTATTATGTCTTGTACATTACCTGAGACAAAGTTTGAAAAAGTCAAATGATGGGAAAAAGAGAGGTAGAGAGATGAATAAACTTTCCCCTGAAACACTGTATAAATATCTAAAGGGTAGGTGTCAAAAAGATGGGACCAGCCTCTTTTCAGTGGTACTCAGTGATAGGACAAGGGGCAATGGGCTCAAAGTAGAAGACAGAAAGTTCCTTCTAAACATAAGGGGGGGAAAAAATCACTCTGAGGGTAATGCAGCACTGGAGCAGTCTGCCCAGAGATGTTGTAGATTCTTCTCTGGAGACTTTCAAAACCCACCTGGATGTGTTCCTGTTTAGCCTGATCTAGGCATACCTGCATTAGTAAGGAGGTTGTACTAGATGATCCTCAGATGTCCTTTCCAACCCTTACTATTCTATTATTCTGTGCTAAGTTTTTAATTAGCTGCTGTATGTTATGTTTAGAACAACTTATGTTCATGGGCCATATTGGACTGCAAACTCTGCTTCTGTCCCTGACCAGTCCCCAGCTTTAGCCAGCAAAGGCTTGAAAGGAAGTTTCTACAATCATGTAACAGTAAATGGAGGGTGGCTTTGAACTTGTTTGCTTGCATGGCATATATAAATTTAAAAGATGCACTTAATGGCATACTTATCTTATGCACAAGTGAAAGAATTGGCTGTGACCCACTTCAGACTTCAAATTTTACTATCACAGCTAGTATCAGATAGAAGCTGTTTTCAGAAACCAGAAAACTGTGTTAGGAGGACCAGCAGGTTCTGCCTCATTCACAGCAGTTGTGAGTTAGTGGAAATGGTGCAATTTAATTTCAGCAATTTATGTTAGGACACCTCTTAGTCAGAAGAAAGTCTTTTTTATGCATATATAAAGCAGGACATTGGCAGTGTCTGGAACAGGAGAGGTTAATGTTATAATGCTGATAAATAAGTAACACAAACATCAACTCAGAACAACCAATAATATGAGTTACACACCCATCGGTCAGCCAAGGAATCTGCCAAGGCAGGCAGCATTTACCATTTCAAGGATTTTTCAGTACTTATTCAGGAACAACACTTCAAACTACCAAAAAAAAAATCTATCAGAACACTTATTGTCAAAGGAGAAATAAAAACTGGAGGAGCAGAGAATGCCTTATGCTGTATTACCAGAAGGTGATGCATTCATAACATAGCCTAGTGAATCATAGAATCATAGAATGGTAAGGCTGGAAGGGACCTCAAGGATCATCTAGTTCCAACTGCCTGCCATAGGCAGGGACACCTCCCACTAGCACAGGTCACTCAAGGCCTTGTCCAACCTGGCCTTGAACACCTCCAGGGAGGGAGCAGCCACAACCTCCCTGGGCAACCTGTTCCAGAATCAGACAAGTTATTCTGTATCTGCATGTATTGCTATACATACATATATACATGCTATACATACATATATATATATAGAATCATAGAATAGTAAGGTTGGAAGGGACCTCAAAGATCATCTAGTTCCAACCCCCTGCCATAGGCAGGGACACCTCCCACTAGTACAGGTTACTCAAGGCCTCATCTAACCTGCCCTTGAACATCTCCAGGGAGGGAGCAGCCACAACCTCCCAGGGCAACCTGTTCCAGTGCCTCATCACCTTCACTGTAAAGAACTTCCTCCTAACATCCAGTCTAAATATTCCCTCTGCCAGAAAGAAGAGCTAGGAATGACACACTGATAGTTTGTGATCTGAAGTCTGTGAACATCATGCCCTATTGATGGCTGCCTCAGTAGCTCTTGGCCAGTGTGCATCCTGAACCCCTCCACTGTAAGAAACTGCAGCCATGTGAGAAGTGAGGCACCAGTGGGGCAGAAAGAGCTACTCAGGTGGGAAGTGATGACTTCCATTCTCAAGCCCAAGTAAGATAAAGTTACAAAATAAAGGTTTCATGGAATCATAGAATGAAAAATAGAATCAGAGAATGAATTGTAGAATCATAGAGTGGTCTAGGTTGGAATGGACCTCCAAAGGGCATCTAGTCCAAGCTCCTCTGCAGTAAGGAGGGGCATTCTCAACTAGATTAGGTTGCTTAGAGCCCTCTTGAGCCTCACTTTGAATATCTCCAGGGATGGGGCCACAACGACCTCCCTGGGCAACGTGTTCCAGTGTTCCACTACCCTTATGGTAAAGAATTTATTCCCAACGTCCAATCTAAATCTACTCTTATCTAGCTTGAAGCCATTGCCTCTCATCCTATCACCACAGGCCTTTGTAAACAGTCTCTCTCCAGCCTTCTTGTAGGACTCCTTCAGGTACCAACATATATACATGCTATATATGATGCTTTTCTCTATGTATTTAAAAGGATGTCATTCTTCAGTGATAAATTCCCTTTCAAAAACTAGTTTAGCTTCACTAGATTTGTGTTTGTGAAAAATGTTTCACCACACCTAATTTTCAACAGAAAAGATGCATGAAAACAAATAAGCAAAAAAAAAAAAACTTCTTATTTTAGTGGGTGAAGGTAGTAGCTGCCATGAATAATGTGCATATTGCATTTATGTGTACCCCAAATCCTATGAGCATGAAGTAACCACTGAAGCTAAGGAAATCTGGAGTAACTGTGAACCAGTATGGTTACAGTGGAAGAAAGTAGTAGAATGAGTAGACAAATGGAGGAAGGAATAGCTCTTAATCTGGATTCACATAAAATGTTCTTACCCTATACTACAAGACTCACAAGTCATTTGAGCATATGTATCTGAACAAGAGCACAGAAGTTTTGAAAGTGAGGATTTTTCAATATAAACCTAGAAGAAAACAAACATTCTAAATTTTGTCAGAATAATCATTGCTGATGCCTGAGTTCATGTGGTTTTGATTCCTACATCGTGGCTAAATTTTTCCTCCCAACATTATCTTGTGGTAGTAAAAAACAAGTTTGCAGTGAAAAGAGAGTGACTCTTCACTGAATCATAAAATGGCTTAGGTTGGAAGGGACCTCAGAGATCATCTACTTGAGCCTCCCCACTGTTGGCAGGGATGCCTCTCAACTACACTGAGTTGCTCGAGGCCTCATCCAGCCTGGCTTTGAACACCTCCAGGGAAGAGATATCCACAACTTCCCTGGGCAACCTACTCCAGAGTCTCACCAACCTTGTACTAAAGAACTTTTTCCTAAGATCCAGTCTAAATCTATTTTTCCTCAGCTTCAAATCATTCCCCCTTGTCTTACTGCTAGACATACTTATGAAAAGTCCCTCTCCAGCCTTTCTTTAAGATCCCTTCTGGTATTGGAAGGCTGCTCTAAAGTTTCACCAGAGTCTTCTCTTTTCTAGGCAGAACAACAGTTCTGGAGCCCCCAGCACAGGAAGGACATGGAACTGTTGGAGGGGGTCCAGAGGAGGCCACGAAGATGCTCAGAGGGCTGCAGCAGCTCTGCTGTGAGGACAGGCTGAGAGAGTTGGGGCTCTGCAGCCTGGAGAAGAGAAGGCTTCCAGGAGACCTTAGAGTAGCCTTCCAGTATCTGAAGGGGGCCTACAGGAAGGCTGGGGAGGGACTATTGACAAGGTCTTGTAATGACAGGACAAGGGGCAATGGGTTTGAACTGGCAGAGGGG
The DNA here is from genome assembly GCA_013399055.1 of Ramphastos sulfuratus. Taxonomy (NCBI): domain Eukaryota; kingdom Metazoa; phylum Chordata; class Aves; order Piciformes; family Ramphastidae; genus Ramphastos; species Ramphastos sulfuratus. The sequence continues at coordinate 24,054 of WBNM01014596.1, read as the reverse complement.
AGATTTAGACTGGATGTTAGGAGGAAGTTGTTTGCAGTGAGGGTGGTGAGACACTGGCACAGGTTGCCCAGGGAGGTTGTGGCTG